>JAZKJV010005264.1:0-255247 GCA_037367405.1 Ottelia alismoides
TTAGTATTGAGTTTACACTATTGTTTGTTTTTTCAGAAAATTACTTGTGACTAGAGTTGTATGGGAATGCGCATGTGATTTATGTTATGTTGGCAGGGGTACCATATTGGCAGAGAGGAAGGACGAACATGGAGTTATTCGGATGATCAAGTTTTTTTATTGAAAGAAATGGGACTTTTACATTTGTACTCCTGCGAACCTTTTAATCACGCTTAAGGCCTTAAATATTCTTATTTACATCATAGCCTCTTTGAACCTTCCAGATTTGCATCTTTGCCTATGCCTTTAAAATCTGTTTGTCGAACAGTTATAATTGAAGGGCAATGTTTCAAAAACTAAACCGGACATCAAACTGGATAGATATCGATTTTGAGGCTTTTATTGGTGAGATTAGTGGGATCGGTTGGTTTATCCGCTGATGATGTTTCAAACGAAGTTTGACAATAACTTTTCTCAAATTGAATGCATATGGAATTTTATTCAATATGAAATCATGATTAGTTATTGGTTCACTTGGTACATACTTTTTATCTGTAGAATAAGCTATAAATAAGAATAAATGATTAATAAGGTCAACGAGATAGCCAGCTTTTATAACTAAAACCCGTCATTATATGGATAACTCTTATTATCGGAAGATCAATTATTATATGATTAATGAGTAGAGTCAAAGAATGTGAACGGTACAAGTTACTAATAACATTGATTAAATGAGAAAGATGACTCCAGTGTATAGGTATGACTTCACTGTTTACGAAGTAACCTTGCCTCATTTTTTCCCTCTTATTTTGACAAACAAAATCATATTGTAATGTTCCCACCACTTAAAAGACCAAGTTCAAATCCACCTTCTGAGAGCTGTGTTAGGTACTCAGACAACCAAAGTAAAAAATAATCGAATCTTTCAACGATGACTTGAATAATAATCCATATAGCCGACCATACTTATAGTGGATGAAGACTTCGCCATTTTTTATTATTAAAAAATACTTATATAAAACCAACCGAGACGACCATGTTGGTGTTGGATCCCGATCCAATTGATAGATCCAATCCAATTTTTTAACCTTGATATTAGTAGGATGACAATATTAAGAGATAAATATACGTATTATTCCATCGTTTGATTAATAATAGGGATATTTACACCTATAATCCTGAGTAGTTTCGTAATTACCCCAGAAACCCTCTTATATCACGAATTACACCTAGGACCTTGAGTCATATTAACTCTTTCATAGCATAACCCTCAATAGTTTCTTAATTACTTACATAACCCTTAACCTTAAGGAGTACATTCCATCCATTTCTCCGTTAATTATGACGAAATCCGTTATGTAATCCACCTTTGTGTTCACCTTGTTTACAAAGGATACCACTCCTTCCCTTCTCTCTTTGGACCTCCATCACCTCCCAACTTCATCTTCCGCCATCTCAACGTTGGTGTTGCTCGCGCAAGGGGAGGGCAGGGGATGTCGGTACTACTCGTGAAGGGAGGGGAAGGGGAGCAACAGCAATTGCCGCTGCTCGCGTGAGGGGAGGGGAAGGTGGAAAGAGGTAAAGGGGAGGAGCATCTCGCACTGAGGGGAGGGGAATGCAGAGGGAGATAAGGAGCAGCGACAGTTGCTGCTCGCGTGAGAGGAAGGCAGAGGGAGAGGAAGGGAAAGCGGAGGGTAGCAGCGTGGTTGACGAGGTCGCATGGGTAGCAGCAACAAACGGCGAATCCCTTAGCCATGCTCTTGGTGACATCAAAGCAGCGCGGCGTGCGTGGTGTCCAGGGGCTAACGTTGTGATCAGGGGGAGGAGGCAGCGCTCGCTGCGGGAGTGGGAGTGAGAGCAGCGGAACCCTAACTATTGGAAGGTCGACGGTGCTGGGGGATGAAGACCACGAGGGGAGGGCTCCAGACACGTCACAACATGGAGAAAGAAGATGAGGTCGAGGAGCTGTTGGCGGCTGGAGGAAGAAGAGGGAGGGTTTTTTTTTCATTTTTTGCTTTTGGTTAACTTCAACCATTAGATTATTGATTGGTTAGATTAACTCTATCTTCTAGTTGAGTTAATGAGTTAAAGTAACGGAAGGTTATGTGTGAAACAACACACTTATTCGAGGTGTTGTGTGTAATTCGTGATCATCAAAAGTTTTTGGGATAGTTACGGTATGGATGTAAATATCTCTTAATAATAACATATCCTACCTTCCATGACTCAACATTTGCAAGTGCAACAAGTTCCGTCATGATTCTCCAGATGGTAAGATTTGTGAGGGCATAACGAAGGCACATTCTCACCGTTGCAAGAACATCGCTGAAACAATGCATCGTCATTGTCACATCCTTGCACATAGTTTATTAAGTACTCGCCGAGATTCTTTCTTTTAAATTTGGGATTTTTGCCCGGCAGACCTTATAATCTTTGCCAATGACCTGTACGACTTTTGAAACATCGATATTCCTCCCTCGACTCCGTAAACTTGCTCCATCTTACCCCATGAACCCTACCAGTTAAATTGACACACCTAGAGTTAACTTCCTTAGGTTAAAAATGAGTTAATCTAACCAACCACGATCGGATGGTTAGAATTAAACAAGAGAAAAAAAACGGACGGGAGGCTCGAGCAAGGGAGGCGGCAGGGTCGGGGGAGGCTTCAAGCGGCGCGGGGGTGGGGGGGGGGGGGGGGGGGGGGGGGGGGGGGTTCGAGCAGTTGACGGCAGGGGGCTTGAGCAGGGGAGGCTTCCAGCAGCAGGGGAGGAGGCTTCGAGCGATGATCGGGGTGTGGGGGGGGGGGGGGGGGGGGGCTCGAGCAGGACACTCGCAAGGGGAGGGGGGCTTTGAGTAGTTGACGGCGGGGGGCTCGAGTAGGGGAGGAGGCTTCCAGCAGCATGGGAGGGGGGCTTCGAGCGACGATCGGGGTGAGGGGGGCTCGAGCAGGAGACTCGCGAGGGGAGGGGGGAGGCAATGGACGGGGGAGGAGGGCATCGACCTGGGGAGGCACGAGGGGAGGGCTTGAGCAGGGGAGGCAGCGTGGCCAGGGCCCAAAGCGAGGGACGAGGCGGGTCGAGGGGGCTTCGAGCGAGAGCAGAGGAGGCAGCGCCCAAGGGGGGGAGGGGGGACTTTGTGCAATTGGCAGCAGGGCCTCGAGCAGGGGAGCGGCGCCCGAGGGGGGAGCTTCGGGCGGATGCGCAGCGGGGGCTCGAGCAGGGGAGATTCGACATGGGGGAGGGGGGAAAGGGGGCTTCGAGTGGTTGGCAGCAGGGGGCTCGAGTAGCCCAAAGGGGGGGGGGGGCTTCGATGCAGCGTGACCCGACCGAGGGGGGGAGGTGGATTCGACTTGAGGCTTTGGGCGGCGCAGTGGGTGCCGAAGCTTCAAGGAGGACGACGGGCAGGGCGAGGGGGTGGGAAACGGATATGAGGAGGGAGAGGTGGAATGGCATTGACTGTAAATTTGACATACAAAATATGTATAATGTAAAATCCTATAACAGAATCCGGTTAATTTTAACGGGTAAATAGATGGGGGTTAACTAGAGGATCTGTAGGGGTAAGTATTAGCAAATTTACAAAGTTGAGGGAGGAATATCGATATTTTAAAAGTCGTAGAGATCATTGACAAAGATTATAGGATCTGTGGAGTAAAAATCCCTCTAAATTTCGACTCGGCGAGAAGCCATCCAGCAGTTGGTGACAATTTTCCTGGAAGAAATTACCCATGTGCAACATTAATAACTCACGAATCCACTTGAAAAGGTTCGATGGTCGAGAAACGTCGGCACGCGCCCATTCTAATCAGGATTAATCTCAACCATTCATCTGTCGCAAGAAGTCAAACATCAACAACTGTTTCTATAAATATTTAAAACCGCTGCACTTTTCCCTTCTCTGACGCCGCCGAAGACAAAGAATAATAAATACAAATTTCAAGGCTTGCGATCCTCACCGCATCCACATCCAACCACACCCCACAGATCCCCTTCCTCAAAAAAAAAAAAAGAAAAAAAAAACTTTAGCCATCACGTGTCCCTGTTCTGGACCTCAACTTGATCCTCTTCTTAATCTCTTTTCTCGAGCTCTTCGGCACCTCCCACCTCATTCAGTTCCTGTGCAACAAACAACGGCCACATATATCCTGTCAATAATTCCGAATAACCAATCAGAACATAGGGGAATAGGATGGGTGCAGATCTCCAAGTCCCTACCATGGGTCCGAGGAACAGCCCCATATGGCACACCATCAAACTTCTCCGAGTGATGGATCTGTTCAAAGATTAGCATTCCCAAATCCTCATTAGCATCAATAAGTACATACGTAATAACAATGCACTAAAAATTACAGCAGAAAGGGACGTGGAACATTGCGCAGTAGATAATTGACGAGTTATGACCGTGAACGTGGAATATCAGTCATGGAAAACTTCGATCCAAGAGGTTCAATGTATCTTAAAATCAGCCCTCGTTTTTTACCGGAAAAATCAACCGACTCAACATGACCTCAAATTTCAGCGAAATTCGGTCAAATTTTCGTCGAATATCGATATCCAGTCGAAATTGAAATGACCGAAATATGGAGGTCCTAGTACAAAAAAATGAACGAAATGACCGAAATTTCAGTCGAAATTCCATCGAAATTCTGGTTTGGTTTACAGCGAAATGGTGATTGAAACCGACATTCAGAGCTTTGGACTCAAGCTATCGAGAATTAACAATTGAGGCGTTTTAAAGAAATAATAAATTTGAGGTTGCATAGCGCGAATCATATCATGCCAATTTCAGGAAGATAAATCTTTATTTAATTTTTGCAAACCACAGAATCGGAGATTGTTTTTAATTACAGCAAACATGAGGCGAAGGAGAAACCGGGAGCAGTACCTGATGGGCGGCGGCAACCCGCCTGAAATAAGGCACATTGGCGATTGGGCCCACCGGAAGCGCCGATGCACCAGCCCGTCGTGGACGAACATGTAGGCCATCCCGAAAAGCGTAATCCGAGACCCTATCAACGACGAACACGTGGAAACCACATCAGCCGCACATCGTCCGAAAACGCGAGCAGCGTCAGAGTGGGGGCAGGGGATACTCACAGCTCCGAAGCAGAGGCCCGGGACGAGGCCCTTGTGGAAGAAGCCGTAGGAGAGGAGGGCGATCGCCGGCACGGCGTTGATGATGGCGAAGACGTCGTTGAGCTCGAAGGGGCCTTCCCTCGGCCGGTGGTGCGACTCGTGCATGTTCCAGAGCGACGCGTGCCAGAGGGACCGGTGCGCCCACCGTGCCCAGAACTCCATCCCCACCTACGAACACAACGGCAACACGATACACTATTATTGCTCCGGAAATTTCAGCTGCAAATGTGGCTATAATTAAGCGTCAGATAAAGGGAGTTACCGCGGCGCCGACGGAGAGGGCGAAGGTGCCCATCATTTCCGACATCGGAACCTCTCCTCCCTATAAAACAAACAACAATTTGGGAATACGATCATGTGACGGAGATTTTGATTCTGAGGGAACCTTTACGGCAGACTTAATTAATTGTTTATTTATTTATTTAAGGAAAAACGAGAAGGACCAGGAAAGAAGGTTGCATGGAGGAGAAGAGTGGTACCTCGAATTGCCAGTAGAAGCGGTAGTAGACGGCGGCGGCGGCCATGGAGGTGATGCCCAAGCTGGAGACGACGGCAGCGACGAGGTACATCCGCCGTTCCCTCTTTTTTTTCTCCATCCTCTCCTCCGCCCTCGTCGTCACCACTGCAGCGTGCATTACCACTGCTTCTTTCTCCTCCTCCTCCTCTTCCTCAGAGTCCGAGTGCTGGACGTCGGGCTTGGATGGGGTGAGGACGAAGCAGATGGACGTAGAGCGACGACGCGGCCGGAGGGGGAGGAATGGAGGGGATTGGGGAGAGGCGGAGATGCGGAAGGTGTTGATGGAGGTGAAGCGGGGGTCCAGAGGCGGTGAGGGACGGGATGGAAAGGGAGAGCTCCATGGCAACGGCACAGGAGGAGAGAAATGGCTGTGCGGACTGGACTCTGCACTCTGCAGCTGGGGAGAAGAGGGGTGGGGTTTTATATGTGAATGTTCGGTGCATCTCTCTTTGGATTTTCAAAGGAATTTTATGACTTGTGCCCCGCCGAGATATCGCAATATAAGTTATGCCCCTATCTTTTTGGTAATATCAATTGTGCCCCTCACTTCTTGCTATTTTATCACTTGTGCCCCTCGAATTAGTGACCGTCCATCCACAGTGCAAACGGGCGTTAACTTTGAGGACATAAGCGGAATTAATTTAAAAAAATGTTATGTGGTCATTTTATACCCTTTTCCTCATCCTCTTCTTCTTCCTCCTCTTCCCCATCCTCTTCCTCCTCCTCAACCTCCTCCTCCTCCCTCTCCGCCCCCGCCCCTGCCCCGCACCGCCCAGCTCCGCCCCGAGCTCCCCGCACCTCCTCCCAGCCCGCCGCCCCCGCCCCTGCCCCGCGCCGCCCAGCCCCGCACCCCCTCCTCGACGCCGCCCCTGCTCCCCCTCCCCCTGGGCTGCACCCCTCCCAGCCCCGCACCTCCTCCCCCCGCACCTCCTCCCCTCCCCGGCGCCGCCCCCCTACTCCCCCTCCCCCCTGGGCTGCGACCCCTCCCAGCCCCGCACCTCCTCCCCCCCGGCACAGACGAGCCAATGTATCGCCTGGCCATCTAAATGGAGCGATGCATACGGGATCTTTTCCTCCTCCGGCACCTTGAAGAAGTAGAAGAAAATCTCTGCCTTCATCAACCAGATGAAAGGATCCACGGAGCCATCGTAAACAGGGGGGACTGCTGCAATGCAGGGATTCCCGTCCAGTGCCCATCAAGCACAGATCTTCGGCAATCTATTGCTGTTGATTTCGCTGACCGATCTGAATTTAAAAGCTCACGTAAATTTCTGTTTATTAGTTCGGCATCTGGATGTAAAGTCGACATGATACTTCAGAATGGCACCTGTACAAAGCAAAATCAAGCTTGTGATTACTAAGATCAACTTATAGACAGGAAAAAGTACTCGATTCGTAGGGTAAAAATCCCAAAGAAGTGTTGATGGCATATACATTGAAAGAGGAATTTGGCTTGTCCAAGTAGTTTTGGCTGCGGCCCCTCCCAGCCCCGCACCTCCTCCCCTCCCCGGCGTCGCCCCCTTACTCCCCCTCTCCCCTGCCCCACACCGCCACCCGCAGCCACGTCGTGAAGCCGACCTCCTCCCGCAGCCACGCACCTCCCCCGGCCCCTGCCGCCAGCCCGCACCTCCTCTCCAACCCTCCTCCTCATTTGATTTTATTCTGACCATAATACCCCTGTTAACCACACCATGGTTTGAGTAAACTATGGTTATTTCAATTTTTTGACGGTCAATCTGACGGAAGGGTACAACTGAAGACGGAGAAAGAAGTGAGGGGCACAATTGATATTACCAAAAAGATAGGGGCATAACTGATATTGTGATATCTCGGAGGGGCACAAGTGATAAAATCCCATTTTTAAATTACAGCCCTCAAGGATTCGTATGGTTGGAGGGTTTGGTTGGGTTGAGGTACTCCGGGTTGAGTCAACTCTATCGTGCCCAGCCCTGCAATCAAACGAATCCGTAAACATGTTCAATTACATCACTAAAATATATTGGGATTTTCACTAGGCAGACCCTATAATCTTTTCCAATTACCTCTACAACTTTTGAAACATCCTAACTCCTCCTTCGACCTCGTAAACTTGCTCTGTCTTACCCAACAAACCCTGCCGTCAATTTTAACTATATTTGAGTCAATCACTTGGGTTAGTCTTAAGACCCACAACTTTCACGTAGAATACAAAATCAAAATACATTACATATACATACTATTATTTTCGTAAGTATTCTTATGAATATTATTTTAATTGTTTTATTGTTTTTTTTGTATTTTTTATAAATAATATACAATATATTATGTACAATGTTAAACTAATTTTCTTGGGTTCTGAATAATATGAAAAATACAAAAAATAAATATAATCACAGGCACATATTTACAATAATTAGCCTTAATTATTTATAAAGCATCAAATGTTAATTATGTTTAATTAATGATTAACTTTAATTAATAGATTAAGATAGACTGTTAAATACTACAAATAATGATGATGACTCGAAGATTCATCACCACATATACTTAAACCTTGCTCGTCCTTGAGAAATTAAAGAAAAAAAAGTAAGTTGAATCCATGACTCTACATGTGATATACAGGACTTGAAATTTAGGATACGAGTTTCATGTGACTTATAATCTAAGTTTAACAATATCTTACTCAAGAAGAACTCAACTTCATCAATTATCAAACTCTTTGTATACATATATATATATATATAATAAGTATGACATTTAATGTGGATCACATATATAAGTGTAGAGTCTAAGTTTCGCTCAAGGTTCTAGTCTAAAAAGTCTTCCTTGGAACATGAATATCAACTATAGGGAATACATAGAGTTTCACTCCATACCATCGTCTCTTTAGTTGTCAGATTGACAAGTGTGAAATGGAATGGCCAAGTATGGGTGATTTTGGTTTGTATCATTTGTTTTCTCCTCTCATAGGAACAAGGGTCACTCGTGTGTCTTATTAACACATAGTTGTATTGTTGGTGTTGATCAATATGTCCGTCAATAATTATGAGATGTATGTACTTGTTTTTCTAGGATGCACCGGGGTGTGTCTCTTTTGAGTATCTATTATACCTTCTACTCCTAGACTTGTTTTGCTTACAATGTAGAGTCTTTTATCATGCTCGGACGACTCATATGGACTAGTAGCTTTGGTCCAAGTAGACCATTTGAAAAGGTTGGGAGCGCTTATCAGTGATATAAGCTCTTTTGGATTGTCTTGGAATGTATGAGCATTTATCTTTTGATACATTTTTTTCTTGGCTAGCTCCACTGCTTTTATCAAGTTGGTGCATACTTATCAATAATTTTAATGATTTTATACATATTTGTACCTAAATTTCCATCAAGATAGTATAAGAACCTTGTTCTCACATTGGCTAATGTGATGACACTCAGACTTCATGAAATAATACTCAATCTTATGCCATCCTTCAACATCATAAAATCAGGTCCCAATTCACACCTCTCGTTCTAGTTCCTTAGGCAAAACCCTAACTCATCACAATGATTATGCGATCATGCATGTGTAGAGATAGTCATATTCTTTTTAAGAGTAAAGATTCTGCATCATATAGCACGAACATCTTTGAAACTAGAGCATTTGAGTTATTAAGTCCTACGATCCTAATGAACAAGAATGGTCAACCTTTGAGTTAAAGTGTCACTCTAAATCAAGTATCATGAATGGCACAAGTCTTATGTGATGTGAAAGTGTTGGGGATAAAATCACTTAGTAGTAAGTAAACTTTTTTAATTTATTCTTCTTATTATTTTGAAATAATTGGTAAGTATATACAAAACTCATTTATACTCTTTTCAAATACTATGTAATTTTTTTTACAAAACAATGTCACACATATATATATATATATATAAGAATTTTCAAAATATTTTTACAAATCAACTTACAAATCACTTTCAAATTCTCGTACACTTGGCCCGTTATGTAATATCAAAATATTCTAAAGTACATGCTATGGAAAGCATACATGCAATACACACACACACTATACTTAGTGTGTAATATGTCCTGATAACACAAAGTGAGATGAAAAGCATTCCCCGTATTGAATGTAGAGAAGAAAACTGTATGAGAACCAAAATGGGCACTCTCCCCTAACTTAGGATCTAAATAGTCTAAGGGTGTGTTTGGTACGCGGGTTAAGGCGGGTTAAACTAGTAGAGGGTAACCCGTTTTTGAGTTTTGGTGTTTGGATAGAGGGTTAAACTGGGGGTGGGTTAGAGGTGGGTTTGTTGTGATGATTGTATTGGAGTTTGAAAAAGTGAAGAGTTATTGTGATGTGATTGTATTGAAGTTTGAAAAGTGAGTAGTTATTGTGATGTGATTGTATTGAAGTTTGAAAAAGTGAGTAGAAGTGAAGTACTTTATAAATTTTATATGATATGATGGTATAATATATTATTTGTTGATATGATTGATGATGTAAAATTGATTTATTTATTTTTTCAAAAAGGAATAAAGTGGGGCCCACATGAGAGACAGGGAGGGTGGGTTAAGAGGGGTACCCGGGGAGTTTACCCCACCAACCAAACGTTACCTAAGTGTAGGAAGAAAGTACAGAAGAATAGGGTATCGAATGAAATAGAAGAACATGGCGAATATACAAAGAGGGGCCCAACTCCTCTATACTAAGGCATTCGTTAATTTATATATTATTTTATTTTATAGATTATTTGTTAATTTAATATTCGATTTTTTTTGTCAATATCTCTCCCTTATTGCATCCACTAGAGAAACCATAATGTGGATATAAAGGTTGGATATCGAACATAAACCCCAACTCCGATAAATCTAGTCGGTCAGCAATTTTTATCAACTAACTCATCGAGCCAACCTATAACAACAATAGTCATTAAGTCGGTTGGTCTCATTGACCAACTTTCTCAATCATCCCAATCATGTCCTTGCATTAGGTGACTCCTCCAACACTTCCTCTTACTCCCTCAACCGAGTCCATCAATTCAAAGTTGATTCCACTCCATTCAATCGGTTTACCCATCCTCTAACCGACTCCACTAACATCATTCAAATGATCTTTTCCTCAATTAGCTCCTTGAGATGATCGACCTGTTTTGCTCGCTATGGGCCCAATTCCTTGGGTG
Source organism: Ottelia alismoides (assembly GCA_037367405.1). Taxonomy (NCBI): domain Eukaryota; kingdom Viridiplantae; phylum Streptophyta; class Magnoliopsida; order Alismatales; family Hydrocharitaceae; genus Ottelia; species Ottelia alismoides. Next base: position 10,774 of record JAZKJV010005264.1, read on the forward strand.
ATCAATTGCTTTTGTAGGACTGGTTGATCACTCTTGATCTCTAACCTCACACTTATTTTTTTTCTTTTCAATCATATTCTACCCACTTCCTTAGAAAAACACATTTTCATTTCACTTAAATGTCTCCAACCTGTCCGATTAATTTTTCGAGATTGATTGATCAACCTAATCAACTAAGATTTTGGGTTGATTGGTCACTTTTATAAGATTGATTGGTCTATATCGATCACTTACTAAAATAGCATGCCCAACTAACCTATCAATCACTTCACATTAATAAATCAATTTCATATAAAAGGCTATAGGTCTTTATTTCTAAGGTGGTTAGTCATTACTCTCACTATTCTCATTGCAATGACATGTTTTTCTTTTGTGTTGAAACCAATATATGAGCCTCTTTCTCAAGATCACGAGGAACATCATTCACACTCGTATCTGAATAGCCCTAACATGACACAAGAAACACCTATGGGGCTTTATCATTCACACAAGATTGAGAAACTATACATAACCGATAGCAAGATGAGGGCTTACTCTTGTTATCTTTGAGGATGTTCTCTCAGGACATAGACGATATTTGCGGTACTATGATGGACACAAACACACACGTATAAGAAGGATCTTTAGATGCTCTTCTCAATGATGTCCTCGATCATGTCACCGATCGAGCAGACTTCTTGGATCTAGTCTAGATCCTCATACGACTCTTGACTTTTTTAGCTTAAAACGACCATAACTTGAGATATGAAGCCCGGATTACCATATTCCTAGGCTCATTTGATAGGTCTCAGTGAGATCTATCAACTGATGGATATATTTACTCTAAAAGAGATAGGTTTGGGTAATCTCTTGATCCTTTATGAGGGAATGTGATTACAACGAAAATGACGCTTTGAAGACAATTTCGTAATAACTCAAATCTAATTTGAAACCCAAGACTTGTCTATCATGTAAGATGCTTATATTCATGCCTTAAAACAAAACAAAATGTGTTACTTAATTAGACGGTTACTTAAGGATTGCATAACTTCCAAAATAGATTGGATAAACAACTAGTCCGATGTTAATTAATTTAAGTAAAAGTACAATAGTAAAATGGAAAGATAAAAGATAAATAATTAAAGGTAGGCATACAATCTTGTAGTTTGTTTGAATCTATGATAAATCAATCTCACTTGAGGGGCATTACATAGGAGGATGGTAGTATGCGTTTCAGACGACTTCAAATGTATGTACGTTTACATGTCATTGGATTTTGAGGTAATTATTTAATTTGCATAGGAAAGACAAGATAGTGGAATTCAAGGTTATTTTTATTAAAATGGATTTTGTGCTTGATCTGGAATTAAAGGAATACACAATGACTTGTAAATATGCCCGCGTTGTTATTGTTGCCTTGTTAAGAGAAGTTGTTAGTTACCTTTGATGGATTATTGGGCTTAATTTGTCGATCACACTTGACCTTTTTGACTAATTATGATCGATCATATTTATAATTTCGATGGATGACTCTTAGCAAAAAAATTATCAAATAATCTACAAACCATGACCGGTCAAACAAGGAGATTTCAAGTAAATAGATTTCAAATCTAATTGGACATGTTCTTAAAAATGATCAATCAAACTTTGTTGCTTAGAAATGTTAAGTTTTGAAAAGTAACTAAATAACCATGTTTCTTTTAACAGAAGCATATCTTCAAGAATAACTCTCCCTAAAGTGAGAATATCTCTTTTTAAAAAATAAATGACATATGAGATACCAACAAATGTCTTGTATCATATTGTGAGAATTGAGTACAAACTAACATTGTGACATAAATCAATCTTCCCTTAAATTGCACATAAAAGGATCCTAGTCACACAAAATACCGGTAAGGGCATGTACCATATATTAGGGATTGGAATAACTTACATAATATCATCCTACCTAGGTATCGATGTGAATAATATACGATTGCATAGAAGAGGTTCACACCGAAATATAAAGGATGGTCCACAACATAGTGCACTATATAGTTAACTAGTGTTGATGAGGACGTCTACCAACATCATTGTGGAGTATGGATGGAAACCGTATTAACATCTATGATACTTAATTATTTACTTAAGCTGTATCTAAAGATGTGAGACATCACATTTTATCCTAAAACTAAAAAAAATTCTATTTTCAGTTGTTTAGAACTTCAAATGAAAAGAGAGTTATGTTATAAGTGGAAGTGATTTTGGCCACCGCTTACATTGTGTAACAAATTAAACAATAAATATGGATAGTTAGCACAACTTGTGAACTTAGTGAGATGAAAACCATACTAATATAAATGCTCATTGGAGTTCCCCATCACGAAGTTTCCATAGATCTACAATAATAAAGTAAGATCGAACAAGTGTCAAAAATCCAGACTTATCCCGTCTTAGAGGTATTAAGGAATTAAATTATAAATATTTTAAATTCCCCATAAGTTCTAAAAATCTTCGTGCAGGTTTTTTTAATTTTATAAAAGGATCATTTTTTTGATACTCGCTTCCCGTTTACTTTATTTTCTAGAAAGTTGACATATGATGAGACTTTGCAAAAACTTAAGTCAATCTTAGTACTTTACATATCTTCGATCTTCTACCTCTTCTAGACACGGGAGCACTGATCCAGTACTTGTCCTCCTTATTGAAGAGAGAGAGAGAGAGAGAGAGAGAGAGACCCTTAGGGATGAATTGTTCACGGTGGATTAGCTCCTCCTTCTAGTTCGATTCTTCTTATAAGATATAGGATTTGAAGAAGAAAGAGGAATAGTTCAATAATATGCATTCAAGTCTGGATAGTGCAGTCTCATCAGTTCCTCGATTGCCCTTCGAGTCAAAAAGGACTAGGAACCCTAGCTTAACTAGAAAGAGATTCTTAGCTAGGTAGTCATGCTAGGTCAGTCAGGGCCCTTTCCTGTAGTCCACCTGAAACTAGATATATAGGCCTATGCCTTTTACTTACACCCTATTGTTTTCTGATGTATATGTATATACAATCACAACTTTTTTTGGATTTTTATGCATGCATGCATGCTACTTTATACACTTTTGTCGAAAGGAATCCAATAAAGTGGTTTTTAGCCATTTTACTTCTCTCAAAAAGTGTGATTTCAGAATGCTTGTTATTACAGAATCAGATGATGCTATCATTAAGTATGAGACCCTTATCGAAGATCCATGTATGAGTTGTTGAAAATATAAGTCATTAAATAATGGTTCCCCATGAGTTATAGAGCTCAAGATATTTTCTTTAGATTATCATGTAATTTTTTTGTTTGAAATTTATATGACTTATTACGGCTGTTCGGCTTCCACGTTTAAAAACTAAACTGGTTTTGAAATTATATAATTCTCACATTTTATACCTGACCAAAACAAAATATTTTTATTGAAAAAACTCTCATCTTGACAACTTCATTGACACTTTATTCATCATAATTTGAAGGTCGAATTAAAATAGAGTTTTGGATATTACTTTAATCATCTTTTGGAATAGATGACTATAGTTTCCATAATTGAATATTTTTTAATTCATAATTCGATCATAAATCCATACAAAATCACTTTATTAGATTTTCCTTGTCAAATAAGATCAAAGAGGTATATGTGAATTATGATTAAAATAAAGAGTAAATTACAAAAAAGTTCCTGAACTATACACATGATTTCCATGTCATACCCGAACTTAAAAAAAACAATGTAGTACTCGAACTTTGAATTTTGTCTCAATGTGATCTCTAGCTATTGAAATTTAAGACTAAAATGATGAAACAATCAACTAAAGTTCTATGGTGAAGGACGATATTGAGATATATTTGAAAGTTTGGGCACCATATTGTTACTTTTTAAAGTTCATGTATGACATCGAAATCGAATGTAGGACTTTTTTTAATTTACCCTAAAATAAATTGAATTCAAAGACCTTGTTGCTGCCGGCCTTTGAAAAAGGCAGCAACTTCTCCTTGGCGGGGAAGCCACATTCGACCTCAATGGAGGAGGCGGAGCTCGCGAGCTCGACACTCTTCCACTCCGATCAGCGCCTCTGCTACGCGGAATCTCTCCCTCCCCACGAGGTCCCCCCCTCTCCCTCTGTTTCCTCTTCGATTTCCGATCCATTATAACGACCGATCGCTCGTGTTCCGTCTCTTCAGGTTGCGGCGAGGATCGAGGTCGCTGTTCTCAACTTCCTCAGGAACCTCTGTTCCGCTACGCCCTCCGTCTCCAATCTCCCTCTGGTTCGTTCCTCGTCCTCCGCATGCTGTTGTTTGCAGGTGTAGATCGATGTCCCGTGCTCCTTTTTGCATCCCCGGAATCTTTCTGAATCCGTCAGGGCTAAGTGATGCATGTGTTTGTGTTGATCGTCGTGATGCTGGTGTATTTCCCAGCGTATAAAGTACACTGCGAATTCCAGTTTAGGGTTCAGCTGACCTGCGACGTTCTCAAAATATATGCTTTTGGGTTGGGTGAATTAGAGACGTCTGTTGGCATTCCGACCTCTTTCCCTTTCTGGGCCTATCTGAAGGAGGGACCGATATATGATGGAAATTTAATGGGTGTGTGGCTAAATAATTTAAGTGTTGAGGAGACAATCACGAGATTTTGCATGCCAATAAAGCGATGAGTGAATCGCTACACAGAGTGAATCAATCAATCAACGTCCCATTTTCTGAATATCTTCGAGAAGTTTATAGTCTTTGGCATAATAACTGCTTTGCTAATGCAGCTGGAGTGAGTTGCTTTGTTGCCTTTGGCTTTAGGAGTTTGCATGGAGATGCGTGAAAGATTTCGTATTTGAATTATTGCGTTTGATCCAATAGAAATACAACACTTGAAGAAAGAATGACGGGACACGCGAAGAGGCTTGAGATTTCATAGGCAAAATACCCACTTTCATTCAGAAAGCCACTGCACAAACACTACACATGCAGGCAATCATGCTGATTCAGTCTCCTTGCTAGAGGAAACATCCACCAACTAAGCATTCCTGGATTGTGAGAATACACACGAGGATTTCTAGGTGTGAATAGATTGATGACCATAATCTATATTTTAAATAATGGATTAGAGCTTAGGATTAACGACCCCTATTTACAGAGGTTGGATCCAAGTGTACCTAATGCAGCCATCCAAAGTGCTTAAACTCACGTTGTCAAGCAGTCCCATTTATGCATGTTTTTCCATCCTACTCTTGGAATTATGCCCTGCATGAAAATACATGGAAAACAGTGAACAGTATATATCCAATTCTTATTAAATATAAATTTCACTATTGAGTATTGTGGTTAATTGATGTTTACTATGGCAAACTCATCTGTTGAATGTAACTTTTTTCCCAGGAAAGAGGAGGAAATACTGACTGCTATATCAATCATGGCTGTCTGTTGATCTTTCATAATTTTGCTTTTTATTCTTATAGCATAACAGACTTCTGGGGGTGGAAATTTCCATTTTCAATTTACTCCATACGAATTTTATATATTGTTTTAATTTAAAACACCACTTTAAAAGTGACATCTATTGATTCTTTTAAGTTATTTGAAGATTCAATAGACGAATTTCCCCCTTACCTATACTTCATGGGTCATTAGGTAGTTTATTTTTTCACTGGATTACGAGACCAATAATAAGTTTTTGAAATCTGAAAAGGAGTTTTCATGGATGAAACCAAACCAGACTGCATTATGTAGTAAACATGTTTTTTATCCAAGGATGAAGAAGTTGGACCTATGTCCCCGGATCACACGAATGCCAAATTTTCAAGGTCTTCTTTGGGTATTACCAAAATGCCTTTAGGAGAGTCTTCTCCAACAAGAAAACAACTATGGATCTATGATGTGTGAGGGCTCCGATGCTCAAATTAAATAAGGAACAAGAGTATGGGGTCCCACTTGGGAAGGACACCAATTTGGGAGAATGAAATATGTCTTGTGATGTCTTGACTTGTCAAAATTCCACAACCTCCCAAGAATTTAATTTTCAATTCAGGCTCATTTGGTTATGATGATCATTTTGAACAAGATATGTTATAAATACATGCTTGTTAAGTATGAACAATTATTGTAAAATGTAATGCTTTTTAATATAAATAAAAATAACATATCATCCATGTCAAGCAGGACATAGGTGTCGATCTTGTCCAGTCTGTTCCATAGGAAACCACAAGGCTTCTTGGGAAGTCCTTTGGTTAAAATATGTGCTTGTTGGATCTTAGAGGAGATGTAGGGTCGTACCAATCTGCCATTCCTTTGTCACATTGTGAATAATGTCACATATAATGTACTTCATCCTCTCATGAAACACACGGTTGGATGTGCTGTAGGTGGTCAGCTGATTATTGCAATATATGTGTTGATAAGGATTACTAGTTGTATTTTTTTCATTGTTTAGTCTCGCATCATTTATTGACTATAATCCCTCCTATTATGTACGGAAGGGGTAGGTTCGTCATAATAAATAAGTCTTCTATTTTTAGTAACATGGTATTTTAGAGCAAATTAGGACATCATTGGTCGAATTCTGCACCTAAATAGGCCTTCTTTCCACCATTCAAACTTCAACGTCATGCCCTTCCTCCTCTGTCGCTATTGATGCCCTCGTTGTTCTGCCAAGGCTGATGTCATTGTGGAGTGCGTTGCTGCCAATCTCATCATTCCTCAAAGGTTAGTATTGCCTAGCTGCATCCCTGGTGCTGCCACCCAAGTGCCCAAGAACGCTACTGTTCGGATACATCATCGACATGGGCGAAACTAGTATATATCTTAGGGGGGACATGGCCCCTCCTTGATTATTACATTTCACTTATATAATGTTCTTAATTCTTGTAAAAAAATGTTATTAATTTTTGATATGGACCCTGCTCAAAGTTTGAATATAAAATTCTATAATTATAAATATTATCACTATACACTCAGTGGCTTCCCTTGTAACCTTAATCTTTTAATATAAATCTGGGGCGGACACCTAGCGTGTTCCCCTTTTTTGGTCTAAAAAACACTCATTGGCTTATTGGTAAATCGGTGCGATCCTGATTTAAAGAACCCTGATTTGAAACCTCTCTCCACTCTTTTTTTTAAATAATTATACTCACTTTACATTTTTTCATCCTTTTTTTGCTAAAAAATTAATTCCATCCTTTATTTTGTTAAGAAAACAATTTTACTCACTTTTAATATATTAAAATTATAAGTATAATTTATATAAAATAAGATTGGAGCTCATTTATCTCTCATAATATTTCTTATTCATTTTTTAAATGAAATAAATTTGTTGTTTCCTTTTAAGTATGGAAATTTTCAACTAAAAATATTAGAAAATAACTATAAAAAATAATGATCTGTACCTTATTGATAAATTAAGATAACATTGAGATGGTAAGTTTATCAAATTTTAAAAATTTTATTTGAAATTATTAACTCTACTTAAAGAATATCATTTGAAAATACATTTTTTCATTTTTTTACTTGTACATGATAGATGCGTACTTGCCCCCTCCACCGGATAGAATTCTTGGTTCCACCCCTGATCATCGACATGGGTGCAATGCCACCAAGCATGCTCTCTTATGTGATGAATTTTTTATATGATTTTTTTACGATGCTCTCCTTCTAGAAGACATCTTCAACATGACGGGGTCATGTGGCTAGCCACAAACCACAATTGGGGAGCTGGAGACATCATTTTTTCATGCAGGTCATCAAGTTTAATGAGATGAACTTTGACTTATGGGTGCAAAGTAATCTTGACGTGGTGGATGCATACTACAAGGAGCATATTTTGAAGGAGAAAGAAGATCCGAGAGAAAAATGACAAGATGCACTTGTCAAGTAATGGATTTGGTTCACTCTCATTTCTAGATTACCAAGAAGATACGACATCATCCTACTGCTAAAGGGTTGTGTGAGTCCTTGCAGACCACATATTCTTTCGGACATAATACACCAAAGATATTGCATTTTTATATTGATATAGCTTATGGGATTGAACACGTCTTCTTTGGACAGTGAATCCAATCTATTTGTACTGTCAAGCATGATCTGAAACGAATATTTACCTTATGTCGAAAGGAGTTGCAATGCAAACAACTTTCATAGAACTTCACGTTTCGGTATTGAACATGATCTTTGAATCGTAGGGATGGAATTCAATTTCCATGCTTTGATACTACTTGATGCAAACAAAGTTTTAAGGTGGAGAAGAAATTTGGGGAAGACGAGAGGAAGGAGAAGAATACACCGAGTGCGAGGAATTTTTGGAAAAGAAGGAAAGTTAACTCAAATTGGACGGTGAACCATAATCCTGATTAATTAGCGACTGATTAGACAAATGGAAAATCTCCTAATTTAATAAAACCCTAATTGGAAACTTATCTTATTTCGTTAATTGAGAGGGAATTCCTTTGTATATAGTTGGGAAGGGGTTCACCAAAGTACATGAACATCCTTGAGGGGATAGAATCTAACAAAAATAAAATAAGGAACATGTTCAATGGAACTTGTACGATGTATTCATGATTGGTAATACTCATCCTCAAGCTGGAGCATAGTTACCGTCGTGCTCATCTTGGAGATACACTTGGTAAAGGAGAGCGACTGCAGGACTTTGTGAATACATCTAGCACATGCTCCTCTGAAGGTATTGACTCAATTTGCATATGCCCCTTTTGATCATATCTTGCGTGTAGGAACAATCTACTTCTACATGCTTCATCGTCTATTGAAAAGCTAAATTATTTGCAATTAATATGGTTGCACAGTTGTTGCATCTCAAAAACATAGGATTGAGATCCAGGAGGTGGAAAATACTTTGAAAATCGATTGGATCCATCTCAAAAACATAGGATTGAGATCCAGGATTTGGAAAAAACTTTGAAAATCGATTGGATCCACATCAACTGAGAGTGGCTTGGGCCATTGTCATGTATTTCAACTTTACTCTTGATTGCACAGTAACAACTTTTTGCTCGTCCAAGGCACAATATTGCTTTCATGTAAGCCTACGTATCCGGAGACTTATGACATGTGAAAAGATGTCCCTTTCTGGTGTATACTTCAAATATCTTATTATCATCATCACAACATCCCAATTTGTGTAGCAGTGATTCTCCATGAAATGACTAGCTTGGTTGGCATTGGAGGAAAGATTAGGGCAAGTTGTGGTAACGTATAACAACTTTCTTACTGAGCTTTTGTATTGCCTTGCATCGATATATTCAGAAGAATCATCGTATAACTGGGCATTCAGATCCATGGGGACTGAGAGTCAATGCTCATTATTCTTATTTTTTTTATAGATTTGTCTTATAAACAAGAGGAGCTTAACCCACGAATTCTGAGCTACCTCAATCCCAAGAAAATAGCACAGCTCTCCGATGTCTTTCGTAACTAAGTGCTTAACGAGACACTTCTTTGTAGATGTAATGCCATTAAAATTGCCCCGGTCAGAATCATATTATTCACATACACAAGCGTAACAAAGATCACCTTTCTTGTCATCACGACAAAGATAGAGTGGTCTAGTGAGGACCTTTTGAGACTAATGTCGTATAATTTCTGGAGTCAGGCTTTTGGACTACAGTATATATATGAGACACATATGGAGGTTGCTATATATACACCCTATCTTGTAGATCACCATAGTAGAAAGAAAGTGTTCTTCACATTGGGCTGGTGCGGAGGCCAAGATAACAGAACTACAACATAGATTAAAATGTGCATGGTTGGATGGCGAGACCATAGAAGAGAAGGTCTCTAGAATATCAATGCCATAGCTCTAAGTGTAGGTTACCAATACGGATGTTGGGGATGTTGCATGGGCAGGGTATCATATCCTCTACGGGCCTATAGGAACACCACAACATGGAGTTTGTTCAACTTCTTATGAAGCTATAGTTTATTGAGAGCACTGAAGGGTCACCTGATTGTTGGGCATGGGGTAAAGAGTTCACAGTGAAGATGGCAAATGACTGTAGATTGATTTAAAAATTATGACCACCGGTGAGGGTGAAATTTTTGATGTGGTTGCTTTAGAGGAGGTTGATATGGTGCACTTTATTTCGAACACCGTGATTTCCTGCCCTGTTTATCAGGTAGGGGAGGAGGAGGTAATTGACCAATCATTTTTCATCTGTGATAATGCTAAAAAGGTCTGGAGGAGGGATGCTATCAGTTGTCTGTGCGTATTGGGGGATCATTTTTGGTTGAGCTTGGCATGACATATCGATCCAAAGCGGAGAGGGCAAAACCATTTGCATTTTCACGGGTCATGTACAGAAATGCTTTGATCTTTGGTGAGATATTATGTGAACACTGTGTTTGCACATGCATGAGTTTGATCGATTCCTGGTAGACTTACTTGTGATAGTGGATTTAAAAAACTAGTCCAATGGTAGTAGATTTTAAATAAGTTTCAAGGATGGGAGAACCAACGCTGTTGTAATCATTTATAAAAGGGACTCAGATTGGATGCATACTTTTGTTGTCCTCCAGGTCTTCTTGTGTAAAAGAAACTGTATTGCGTTTTTTATGCGGGGGGAGGGGCTTGTGGGAGTGGGGTGTTATGTGGACAATTTTCATGGTTCTTCCTACTTGTGATCATCTTGTGTGCAACGTCGGATTATGCAAGCCTTCATTTTTTTGTTATTATTAGCTCGGATGTCTACTAACCTTCAGGAGTCATCGTCCAGCTTTTCAGAATTGTCATGACATAATCAGCATTTCACCAAGAGGGGCGTGGATTCCAATAAAACAAAAGAGGTGGAGATGGAAAGACATTAGTTTAGCATTTTACTATGAGGAACATGTACTTCGTCTTTCTGGTCAATGGGTTGCAAGAAGTTGCTTCCAGTTACATCTGTTTAAGCGTGGAATCTTCCTTTCTTTTTAAAGTAAAAACCAATAGCATATTGGTAATAAAATGATGCCAGGCATTGAGGAAATAAGTTCGTCACAGCATTTGGTTTGCACATTGCAGACCTGCACAGGAGTAAAGAAACAAATAATTTTATTTTGGTCATGACTACAGTCAGTGATGCATTCTTTGCATCTTTAAATTCTTAAGAATCACCCCATTTTGTTGGGCATATAGGTTTGGTGCAGACTGCAGGGTCCTTAGATACATTAACAACATTGTTGATACGATTAACGAGATTTTACATCTACTAGGAGGATAATACTTTGGCAATGAGCAGATCTCAATTAGTTGTCGTTGCGTTAGTAGTCGTGGAGTTCTTTGTATTTTTTTGCTTTGCAAATCTTATTTACTTCAATTTTTATAGTGGAGCAGGTCAGTAGGAAGTCTGATAATTGTGGGTTTCGCCGAGGTTTGATGAGTGATATATCGTCTATTTTCCTCTCTCATTCCATTTTCAAGAGGTCCTTAATGAAAGTGAACGATGCCACAGCCTTCATTAGAGGTGCTACTTCAAATTTATCCTTCCTTTCCCAGGAATTCTGCTCATGTGAACTGCAGTGTTATCGTCATGCAGATGAATTGACTCTTTTTTGTGCCTTTCTCTCAACCAGTTTGGAAGGTCATGGAAGTTTGTTTTCAATTAGTAAATCAGAGAAAAATGGTTACTCAGAGGGAGCTATTCTACAAGCTTCTTTGTGATTCATCCGAGTACTTTACATCTCAACACCAGGTCAACAGAACCGTGCAAGGCTCGTGCTCTTTTCCTTTCATTTAATATTTTGCATAGCTTTAATCTACGGTATTACTTTTCTTGTTCCTATGAAGGATTTGGGCTAACGTTTTGGCAATTTGAACTGCAGATGTCGTGGCCTTGCTAAGATGTAGTCGAAATAGTTTAGGGATTATGGCTTCCACAAGAGGAACAATTAGTGGCCGTCTATTGATACAGGTGCCCAGGCTTTTTTCTAGGTTCAAACTGATCCAATCATAAGGTTCATTAGCATTATTCTAATTACAGCCTTTCGACACATGGTGCTGCACTGTGGTTGGCTAAAATTTGAAGATTCCAGACCAGGAGATTATTGATTGTTCTACACTTGGCCCTGCTGGATATAATATAACTGGTGATTTAAGTTTATTAAACAATATGGTGTTAGAGTCTGATGCTCGGTATATTCTAGTAATTGAAAAGGTATCATTTTGTGCTAGGAAACTAAACATTGAATATGTTTGTATTCATTATCTTAGAAGTTAATGTATGTTTTGTTGCTGTCTCTAATGATTTTTTTGCATCCTCTAATAGATTATTGGATAATCTTATCATATCAGGATGCTATTTTCCAGAGACTGGCAGAGGATCGCATTTTTAACCAAATTCCTAGCATCTTGATAACTGCTAAAGGATATCCAGATATTGCCACTAGGTACTGGTTTCACTTTTTCCTTCTACCTTTTAACATCTATTGAACTGTTTAAACAATAATGCTGGTAAAATCACTGCATATGAATACCAAGAACTTGAAACTCAATAGTGAATGGTATCCCGATTCTGGAATCAAGTGCTCAGTGCTAGTTGTGGAAAGGTATTAGCCCATTTATGAGTATTCTATATTGTTGAATTATTAGTTATTGTTTTGTTTCTTTTACGTATTAACTATTCTCTCTGTCTTCTCTATGTAATTTGCCCAACATGTTTCTTTCTTATATAAGAGAACAATAAGGCTTCACGAATAAGAAATTCATTTCTTTCTCCCAACATTGTATCAGAGCGAAGACTCTAGACCGGAGTTCTCGTGTCCCACCGTGCCGTAGCCACCATCGAGAGGACCATATGCAGCTTCCAACAGCCTCTGCCCACCCCTGAGAGAGCTGCAGCCACCGCTGGCAGCACCTCCAGTCACCGCCGCTAGGTGCTGCTGGGATCCATGTGGGCCCTCCAAGCTGTCGCTGGGACTCTTGTGGGCCCTCCCAGCCGCCGCAGTAGTTCCAGTACCGCTGCTAGGCACTGTTGGGACCCGTGTGTGCCCTCCTAATCACTGCTGGACCTCCCTGTTCACAGCCACACGCTATCACAACGCCTACTACGACCCTCGGGCAGATTTCTCACATCTCCGTCGCAAAACTGCAATTTGAAATGGTCTGATTTTGATCGAAAACATGATTTCAGACATGTAAAACACGTTTTCCGACCCTAGCGTGGATCGAGGATTGATGAGGATGGTTATATGAGTCTATGAGTCTACATGTACAACATATCCTCTATATGATTGTGTAGACTTACTTAAATCGATTTATTTCCCCAGTCGAGTTCCATTTTGATCTTGCTTCTCATCATGTCAGAGAACAAGGGTGACGTTTTCTCTTCGTCAGGTGCCTTCAAGGGCGCGACTCCCATCATGTGAAGATGGACGGAACCAACTATGAGTTGGAGTCCGTGTAGTTTTTGACCTTTATGCAGTGCAATTACAAGGAGCACATTCTGACAAAGTCAGAGCCGACTGACAAGATTGGGGATAATGCTTCGTGGAAGTAAGATGACACGTATGCATGTGTCTGGCTCTCTGGGACCCTCACCATAGAGATCGCTAACGATATTATGAGCCATCCCACCACCAAGGTGATGTAGAATATTCTGGCAGTCACCTATGCCCAAGCTAAGAATGAGGCCAACATTCTTCAACTTTAGTTTGACATATACTGGGCCAACCAGAATGGTCATCTGATGCATACTTTCTACTCGTCGCTTCGAAGTATGTTTGAGAAGTTTCACAGCTTCATGCCTGTCACTACTTCCACGGAGCAACATATGGCCTACGTGAACTCCATGATGGTTGGAGTTTTCTTGCAGCACTCGATCCAGAGTATGAGGCAACACGCGCACAACTCCTTACTATGGCGACCATATGGAGGAGGCTTACAATCGCCTCAACATTCTTCTTATTCCACCCTCTGCCACCATATAGACCTCCTCAGCTAGGGATGAAAACGAATGTAAATATATTCGTATCCGATCCGCTATCGTATTTTTTTTGTACATATTTTGACATTCATATTCGTATTCGTATAATTTTTTTGTACATATATACTAATAGATTTATTTATAACTAAGCATAACAACATTTTATGATTGCATTTACCATTGTTGATATAATGGTTATGAAAGTAATATGTATGATATTTCTATTTTTTGTGTAAACCATCCTAAACATGTGTATTTTAATTAATCTATTAAATATTTCTGTCATTATTTGTATCCGATTCGTATCATTTTACATTCGTATTCGTTTTTACGGATATGATAACACATTTTTCATATCCGTCAATATTCGTATCGACATTCATATTTGTATTTTAAAACAGATAAGGATATTAGTATATATATATATTTGTATCTGTATCCGACCATTTTCATCCCTATCCTCAGCGACAGTTGCATCTCACATCATGGGAGGTTCTACGTAGTGCAGGGGATGCGGTCCCCGTGGCAAAGGAGATGGACATTAGCATGGTCCCTACGCCTATTATCATTGTCCATGATACCTTGAGGGCACATGCTATCAGAAGCATGGATACCCAGCATATGCTAGAGTGGAAGAGCAGATTGAGCCTTCAGACACTTCGACTCCTCAGGTAGATCCACGCCTTGATGAAATTATCTCTTGTATACGGGAAATTATGACTCCTACTGTCAGTCCCACCACTACAAGTTCATCAAATGTTGCAGCTGCCGCCTTAGCCGCCTTAGCCTCTTCGAGCTCCTCAAGTATCGCTTATGCTTTTACCAGTTGTAACAGGACATATGACAAAGTGGACCATGGACTTTGGTGCTTCACAACTGTGTAAAGACAGAGCCTAGTTCAGTTTTTACATGTCTATATCCTCTGGTAGATGGGTTATCATTGCTATTAGAGTTTACTTACCCATCACAGGACAGGGGGAGGTGCATTTGACGCCATCATGCACCTGTAAAATGTTTTATATGCTCCTGATTTTTAGATGAACTTGCTTTCTATTATTCAGATTATGAAGGATCTGCATTGTCGTGCTATTTTTGACTCCTCTTCTCTTGTGTTTCAGGATATACGCATGAGCAGGGTAATTGGATGATTGTGAGAAACGAGGGCTCTACAGACTGGTCCAACCTCCTCATGCTGGTACCTGGTGCCTCTGTTATCTTTAGTGGACTTGTCTCACCGTGCTTGTGGTATCTCCGTTTTGGCCACCTTCCTCTGTAAAAGATGTGTCATGTCCTCCCACAGATCTCCGCACTATCTTCCTTCCAGAGTGAGGCTTGTCAGCTTGGAAGGCATCACCGCTCTTCTTTTCCATCTCGTTAGAGTCGAAGCAGTTCTCAGTTATTTGAGCTAATTTACTTAGATATTTGGGGTCTGAGTCATGTTCCTGATCACCAGGGACATCATTTTTATCTTGTTGTTGTGGATGACTATTCTATACTTTCTTGGATATTTTTGTTAAAGAATAAGTATGATGCTAGGTATGTCATCGAAATCTTTATTAATAAAATAAAGAACATTTTCTCTGCTACTTTCAAGTATTTGTGATCTGACAAAGCCTTAGAGTTCTACGTTGTACAATTATATGAGTTCCTCAGCTCTTTTGGCATCGTACACCGGACCTTGTGTGCCTATATATCTCACCAGAGCGGTGTTGCCGAACATAAACACCATCATTTATTTGATGTGACCCGAACCCTTTTGATTCAGAGTCGTGCTCTTCACTCTTACTGGGGTGATGCAGTCCTCACAGCTTGCTACTTGGTGAATCGTAAGCCATCTTCTGTTTAAGGAGAAATTGTTCCTTTCTCGATTGCATTAACCAAGAAGGATCTTTTCTCCCTTACATCTCGAGTGTTTGACTGTGTGGCCTTTGTTCATAATTTGATGCCTGATCATGACAAGCTCTCCCTTAGAGCTGTCAAGTGTATCTTTGTTGGCTACTCTCATATCCAGAAGGTGTACTGTTGTTTTGATCTGCTTCAACGAAAATACTTTGTCAGTGCTGATATCACATTCTTTGAGTTTGTTATGCATCTCTCCAACAAGTGATAGGTTGACCCCCTCTGAATGATGAGGAGGTATACATACCTCCTCCTCCTATGGTTGCACCACCTCCAGTACTTACACCACCACCACCACCTCTACTACTGCCTCCAGTACCTACACCTTCTCATGTGGCTACCCTTGGACCGCCACCCAGTACCTTGACTTAGTTTCTATCATGTATGTCTACTCGTAGATTTCACGTTGTTCACACTGCTCATGGGATTTCCCCATCATCCAACATGCCCCACGTATATAATGAGCACATTGTTTCTACTGATGGCACTACTGAGTTGTCTATGCAATACGATTCTTTATAGGATGAGCATCTACCCTCTCAGGAGGGTAGTTTCAGGTTCAGGAGGTTGCAGATGATCTAGATATGTCTATTACTCTACGGAAGCAGAGACGTCTTGTTCTACATATCCTCTTGCAGCCACAATCTCCTTGAGCAGAGTCTCATAGGACTTCAGGAGATTTGTCGTGGCACTATCAGTCGTGGAGATACCACTGATATATCAGGATGCCATACAGGACAGCCAGTGGCGTCTTGCCATGAAGGAGGAGATCACCGTGCTACAGTAACGTGGCACTTGGTGCCTTGTTACAGATCCTGCTGGAGCATTTATTGTTGGATACATGTGGGTGTTTACGGTGAAACACCGAGTAGATGGTAGTGTAGATCACTACAAGGTGAGACTTGTGGCACATAGGGTCACCCAAACATATGGGGTAGACTATCGGGATGCATTCTCACTAGTGGCTAGGCATTCTACCCTGCATATACCAATGTTCAAGAAGGCGGTATGTGATATTCAGTCAGAGGGGTCACTTCATAGTGGGTATGCAGTATGCGGAAAAGTATGCGGTTTGGTATTTTTTATTATTAAAAAATATAAATATTTAATATTATGTTAATACTTTCTAAATATTATATCTCTTGATTATAATAACAAAGAATTGAAGGTACAAGGAGCACAACTATTGGGATAAAAAGTAATATAACGTCAAATGACCAAAAACATCAATTGAAAGAGCATTTGGTTTTTAGTTTAAGGTGAGTGGGTTATTTGGGTTTGGGGTAAATAAAAAAATTATTAGAAAAGCGGCTGAGTAGGCGACCGCATATGGGGTATACTCGATCGAGTATGCAGGTCAACCCGCATACATTGTCATTTCATCATACTTGGAGCGGCAAGGCTATCGAGTACAAGTATGCGGTCTAGTATGCGGTATACTCGGATGCTTTCATCAACACTGGCATATAACTCTTTCTGTTGTAGTGACACGGGATTGGCCCCTCTACCAGCTACATGTGAAGAACACTTTTCTCTATGGTGACCTACAAGAGGAGGTCTACATGCGATAATCGTCTGTGTTCGCTGCTGAGGGGGAGTGTCAGGAGGTTTGCATGCTTCACAAGGCGATCTATGGTCTCAAGCACAATCCAAGAGCATGGTTCCAGAAGCTCTCAGACTTGATAGAGCAACATGGTTCGTGAGATCGACTACCGATCATTCACTCTTTGTTCAGAGGACTCAGAGACGTATAGTTACCATACTTGTTTATGTTAATGATTCATTGTTACAGGGGATGATCAGTGCATCCAGACTACAAAGGATTTTCGAGGATAATAGTTTGTGACCAAGGACCTTGGCAGTCTACGCATTGGACTAGAGTTTGCCAGGAACCAGCGAGGTCTTGTGATGACCCCGAGGAAGTGTGTTTCAGATCTTCTCTCTAAGACAGGTATGGCAGATTGCAAGCCTGACACTATTCCCATGGACTTGAGCATGGAGTTATATGGATGACAATGATGAGGTAGACAAGAGGAGATACACGGAGCTTGTTGGGAAGCTCTCATACATGACCATTATCGGACTAGACATATCCTTTGCAATAAGAAAAGTGAGTCAATTCATGGAGCAACCTAGACATGCACATATGGATGCAGTCCTGATTTTGAGGTATCTGAAGGCCTTACCTCGCACTGATCTATTTAGCAGAGGTACATCCCTTATCGTTGCTTGTGCAGATACAGATTATGTAGGGTGTCTGAAGGCTAGGAAGTCTACCTATGGTTTCGCAGTTTCATAGGAGTTCCTTGGTGTCATGGAAGAGCAAGAAGCATACATTGGTTGCCAGATCCAGTGCATAATCAGAATACATGGCCATGACACATGCTAGTACAGAGATTATGTGGGTTAGATATGTTCTTACTGACCTAACAGTTGAGGTACCTCTTTCTATGCACCTCTAATGCGACAACCAGGTTGTTCTGTTCATCGTCAACAACTTAGCCTTCCATAAGATGACCAAACATATCGAGGTAGACTGTCACTGCACTCGAGACATGATACATAAGGACTTCATCTCCACTACTCATGTTAACTCAACAGATCAAATAACGTATACACTTACCAAGGTCCTAGCTAGAGAACCTTACCAGAGATGTTGGTCCAAGCTGAGCATGATAGATATCTACACTCCAGCTTCAGTGGGAGTGTTAAGATATTAGTTATCTTTTTGTTTCTTTTATGTATTATATATTCTCTCTATCTTCTCTATGTAATTTGCCAAACATTTTTCTCTCCTATATAAGAGAACCCTAGGGCCTCATGAGTAAGCAATTCATTTCTTTCTCCAAACATATATGAAGCTTAATCAGACAGTTTTATAATAGGCTATTTTATACTCTGTTGAAATCTAGAATGCGGAAGCAGAATCGATAAACATAGCAAGAAATATAGATATAATAAACATGAACACGTAGATTTTACGTGGAACCCTACTCCCTAAGGAGTGGGATGAAACCACGGGAGAATGCCTCAAAGGGCTGGATATTCTATTTAACTTTCTCAATTAGTGCAGGGTGGTGTGGGGCTTCTTATATAGTCCCACAGACAGACCAGAGTCCCACAAATAGTAGATGTGGGACTAAGCATAAATGGGTGGTAATTGGATCTTAGAGGGATCTAATTACCCCTATATTACATACTTCAATACTCCCTCTCAAGTTGGAGCTGAGAAAGCTGCATCTTGCAACAAAAAGAATAAGTATACAATACATCTTCACAGGATACATCACAAGAAGAATATATGTCTACTGTTGGTAGTAGGCCTCGCTCGAGAATAAGTCTGCGATTTTCATGTCACTGGAACGTATCTCTGCCATACCTGTAGAGTCGCTGCGATACCAGGTCACCAGAACGTATCTCTGTCGTACCTGGAGAAGAGTCACAGTAGAAGTCCAACACGGAGTTGTAGTCAGGTCGTAAAAGAAGAAGTATACACCCTGACGAAGACGTCTATGGTCGGTGAAGATGGATGATCTGCAGGAATTTGGAGTGTCTGCTTGTCGTGGATGGGTAATAGAAATCCTGAAAATTCATCTACGACTCTCCTCTCTCCCATACTTGATAGAATAAGAGTGTGAATCTAGTTGGGAGAATAAAGAAACATGTTTTTTTTCCTTTTTTGTGTTTCTCTCTTTTTTATGCACAAATCATTTTTTTGTCGCCGTCTATTTTTTTAATTTTTTTTCACATACAGCTTCTTTTTGTACGTAGCCTTTTTTTCTCCTTTTTTAAAATCACGAGTCAATTGGGCCCAACATCGCATTTTTTTAGAGCTGCAGCCCACGGTTGGGCTCAAAATATGAGTCCTCCCCTAACAATAGGCGCCCAATTAGGCCGGAAAATGAAGCAACCTCCCCCGTTTTTTTATTGAAGGGCCAAAGGGCCCCTTTCTTCTCAATGCATGAAGATCAGGGTTTCCCCATTGGGAGCCCATCTCTCGATCAACACCTCCCCTTTTCGATGGGGTTGTCTAGTGTTGTTGGGGCTAGCTGCCATCAAGATGAAGAACCAACTGGGGGCTAGGTAGCGTCGCTACCTGGAATATCGACTCTGCCTTTGTCGATGGGAGAAGAAGCAGTTGCGGTGGTGGAGGCGTATAGCATCGAGGTTGCAGCGGTGGGGGCTCTCTATGATCGCCTGCGAGGAGGTGCGACTTCAAGGGTTGCGCCTCCGCTTGGAGAGGTGCTCATGCACGAGACCTCCTAATACTAGGGGAAAAGAGGTTTCTCTTGGGGAGTATTCGCGTAGAAGAAGAGGTATGACATGGAGGAGGATGTGTCGCCGTGGCTTGCGACAAATCTAGGTGCCGCCTAGGCTGTTCCAGAGGAAGATGGGCTCACGAGTTTTAGCAGACGAACGGGGCGAATTGGGAACCCATATTCAGGAGATGATGAGTGTTGTACGAAGCAACACCGATCCTTCGTGATGCACAAAGCTGATTTGTTGGAGAGGGAGGGTCGCCTCCTTCGAATCAGAGATGAGGTCCCTGACGGGGGCTTGGATGGCGGCTGAAGATGCATCATCGGGGAAGTCGCTGGAGCGCGATGGTTGCAGCCTGCACCTAGGGCTCGAGACACCTCGACCTCGATGTTCACGTTGTTGATGTTAATTTTTTTCTCAAATAGACGAAGATTTACAACACTTGTACAAATCAATCTTGAAAAAAATAAAAACAAACTCGATAATAGCTTCATGAACGACTTGCTCTGATACCATATTGAATTCTAGAATGCGGAAGCAGAATTGGTAAACAGAGCAAGAAATACAAAAATAATAAACATTAATACGAAGATTTTATGTGGAACCCTACTCCTTAAGGAGCAGGATGAAATTATGGGAGAAGGCCTCAAAGGGCTGGGTATTATACTGAACTTTCTCAATGAGCACAGGGGATGTGAGGCTCCTTATATAGCCCCGTAGATAGTAGATGTGGGACTAAACATATTGGGTGGTAATTGGATAATAAGGGAATCTTGAGTTGATAATACCAAGTCTGATAATACCAAGTCGATTTTGCGCGACCAAGATATCACAAGATTGGATTTGAGTTTGTTGAAGTATGTAACATAGGGATAATTGGAAATTCAAGTCTGGAAAATACTATGTAAGAATAATTGCTTTAATAGAAGATTCGATTAGCAATCTAATGAAAGGATTTTTTCTTAAAAGGAAAAAGAGTATGACATCATAAATATGAGAACCCAAAAACTTTATATTCCTAAGTTTAAGTATCAAAATTATGAATTTAAACAATTTTATAGGACCGTAGATTGTAATATTACTTTCTACATTGTTAGAATATGTGTCATTGATATGTGTAAATGGGTAAATGGATCCTTCCAAGATCCATTTACCACAACCCTGTGTTTAGTCCCACATCTACCGGTGGTGGGACTTGGAGGGTCTGTGGATGCTATATAAGAAGCCCCAGACCCCCCTGTATCAGTTGAGAAAGTCAATAGACACATCGGTCCTTGAGGCATTCTCCCATGGTTTCATCCTGCTCTTTAAGGAGTAGGGTTCCGCGAAAAATCCCACATTTCACATTGTTTTATTCTATTTCTATGATCATGCTTTTGCATTCATTATTTTCTAAAATTCATATAGAAATCGAAAAATCACATTATTCTTGGCAAGCCAGATTGCTATCGAGGCCGATCTCGGCCAGACGTCTCTCAATATGGCATAGGTAAAGAAAAAAATGTGATTTATATCCTCCATCCCCTTAGAATAGCAGTGCCATGAACCATCCCCTTGGAAAAACCTGACATTCGGGCACTCATCATTCTCGGTTTCCTCTGCATTAGCCCATAAAACCCTAATCCACTGGGTATTTTCCTGCTGCTTGTACTCCAATGCAAAAATCTTGAGGTAAAAATCAATCAATGCATAAAGCACATTGTAAATTTTCTTCATTGAGAAGGACCATCCACCCACGTCTGGTGATCGAGTTTAGTAAAAGGACACTCAATGAGAGAGGAACTTATATAGCACATAAACTCCATGACATGCTGGTTCAAAAGCTCATAATGAAGATGGGGAACTAGATCTTGTTGCCCAAGGATTCACCATTGTCATCCCTCGGTCCACAACCAGTGTAAGTAAATGGGATAGTTGGTCACACATTGTCCCGCTGACCAGACAAATCATGTAGCCAAAAGTGGAAAGCACCACCATCCCCCAAGACATGCCTCAACGAACGAAAGTTCTCGAGAAGAACAGATTACACTCCCTCCCTCCATAAGTTCGACGGAGCATGCACCATTCTAATTTGCTAGGAAAGACCATCATAAACTCCATAGATTCTTTGAAGCTGAGAACAAAGAGGGTTCGAACCATTGTCCCAAATGCGAGAAACCCACTTGGCAAGAAGCGCCTTGTTCATTTCCTACACGATAAGGATGCCCATACCCCCATGATCCTTAGAAAGAACCACCATTTTCTAGCTCACTAACGGGTTACCCTATGAATCTTCCGAACTTGACAATAGAACCTCCGCATCAACATCGCTAATTATCATTAAGCCCCAAGGGAAGTAGGTGCCACGATGAAAAGAAAGATACAAATCACAAGAAGGACTGCCTTCAGGAGGACAAGGCCACCCTCCTTGATAAACAAGGCGAGCTACCGGTCCACGAACCTTTGATCGAACTTTGCAACATAGATAACTAGTCAACGTGGTGCATCGAGCCACTAACCAAAGGCATATATAGTCAATTAAGAGGTCCTCGTGCTAGGAGCACAAAGAGGCCCCACATGCCTCGATCTTCATCGCCGACATCCTAAAGGGGATGAAAGCTGACTTGTTGCGATTGAACCGATGCTAGATATAACATTGAAAAGATTTGGCGTTGTAGCAATCCCCTTCTGCATCATGAACACCCTCTACAAAGAAAATAGTGTCATCAACATATCAAAAGAGAAATCAACATATGATATCATACAACATACTGTGTAGAAATCCCTCTCTACGTACGAGAAACCATCCTCGAGAGCATGTTAACCACCAAAATAACATAAAGAAGAGCAATGGAGCAGGCAAACATCCTTGTCTGACATCCCTCTGTGTCTTAAAGAACCCCCCATCATGTTGTCCATTCACCCGGCATGCCCTATAAACCTTTCCAATTACCTCCTTGACCTTTAAAACAATCTAATTCCCTCCTCGACCTCGTAAACTTGCTAACTCTTACCCTACATACCCTATGGTTAATCTCCATCCATTTGCCCGTTTAAACTAACCAAATTCTGTTATGTTCTTTTACATTATACCCATTTTGTTTATCAAATTTACATTGAGTGCCACTCCCCCTAACCCTTTCCCCACCCAGCACCCACCCACCTCCTCGTCATCAGCCACCCTCCTCCGCCTCCTCCTCCAGGTATGCCGCCCCGCCCCTCCCCCTTCACTGCCTCCACCCCCGCTCCCCTCCTCCCCTACCTCCGCTTGCAGAAGGGGCTCCCTCCCCCTCCACCTCCCATTGTTCCTCCACCCCCACTCCCTGCCTCCACCCATAGCCCCACTCCCCTCCTCCCCTTCCTCCGCCCGAGGAGCGATGTTCTTGGCCACAACAAGATCTAACTCGAACCTCCGTGAAGCTTCTGGTATATCAATTCTCATACAACACTAGGTCCGCATTACGTATAATCGCGGCGTGCCAACGGTACGTGCAACAGAGCCTAGATCATGTTTTCAAGTAAAAAAAACAAGACCAACCACATTCCATTGTTCCTTTTACAAGGGATCGTGATCTGATCTGAGCAAAAATACCCATCTTAATTCCATCTCCCATGAAATGGAGCAGTACTGCATTAATTACAAAGGATATGGGCAGAAGGTGGGGGCCATCGCCTCGCAGGCTTTAGATCCCACGCAACAACCGAAAGTTGTGGTCAATGCAAAGTCATCGCAGGAAGAACCATTTGCGGTATAGAAGGAATCTGCCACAAGGAAAAGGACACGTTCAGATCATCCTCACATCCCTTGGATTCTCCCCTCTCCCCCTCCCTCTCCTCTCAGTAATCCATTTGATGTCGAATTACATGCAAAGATCTATATTCTAAACAAGGTGAAGTGAATTCCTACCTCCACTTACCAATAACCACTTGCAAAAGGCGAAATGCCATTACTAGAGGCGACTATAGAACTCAGCAGAGCTTAGAGCTTTGGTTTGATTAACTCAAGTTTAATTCAAGTAATTGACTCCATTAAAGTTAAAGACGAGAGCAAGTTTATGGGGTCGAGGGGGGAATTAGGTTGTTTCAAAGGTCGAGGAGGTATTTGGCAAAGTTTATAGGGCCTGTCAGGTAAAAATCCCAAGAAAATAGTATCATCAACATTTCAAGAGAGAAATCAAATATGATATCATACAACAAACTGTGCAGAAATCCCTCTCAACCATCCTCGAGGGCACGTTAACCACCAAAATAACATAAAGAAGAGTAATGGAGCAGGCAAACATCCTTGTCTGACATCCCTCTGTGTCTTAAAGAACACCCCCTAATGTTGTCCATTCACCATCATCGAGTAAGAGGTCGTAGTTACGCACCTCTTCATCTAGGAAATCCACTTATTAGAGAAACCATAACACAAAAGAGAAATCCAGATAAACCTTCAATATACATAATCATATGCTTTGGAAAAGTCAGCTTTCCAAAGCAAGCCCTTTACATTCTTTTTATGTTCTCAATGATCTCAGAGGCAATGACAATGCCATCCACAATATGCCTACCTAGAATGTAGGTGTAGACTATCCTTACAACATGATAGATAAATTTGAGAGAGTAATCGGGAAGAAGAAAGATCAAATAATGATTCAACCTCTCAAAGCCCAAGTTTCCATCTACAAGTCCTCCAAGTCTAGCTTCACCCTAATGCAATGAGAAGTTGACAATGACCGCTACATCATTTCCAGATGTATTTCAAAATTTGCAAGGATTCTCGCATTAGGAACACATGTGAGTAAATAAGCTAGTTTTGTTGCGTCGTCGGCCAGATGCCATTCAAAATTGTAGGGGTTCTCGCATGATGGATGCACTAGTCCAAAAGAAGTTGCGGATAGGTAGTTGGAATATTGACACTTTGATTGGCAAATCGACGAAAATAGTAGATAAGATGGCGAGAAGGAAGGTTCAGATATTATGTCTCCAAGAGACAAAATGGATTGGAGAAAAAAGCAAGGGAGATCAAGAAGACATGCTTTAAATTATGGTATTCATGTAGAGAGAAGGGCATAAATGGTGTTGGAATGACATCATAACGGAGGGCGACATTGTTGTACTAGATGGAGATAACATTGTGCAGGAGAGGGACTTAAAAATGGATCGAGAGGAGAGGGAACTGATAATTAGATGTCAGCGGTTGAGAGTGAAATGAGAGGGAATTAGATAGGAATGTACAAAGAGGTCACACCATTACAAGTTATAATCATATTTTATAATTTTTGAGATTTAGCATTTGATTTTTAAGAGAAGAAAATGTGGGTGGTAAGAAGACTTGTATCCAACAAATATTCGATGAATGACAATGATTATAGTTTTATGGAAAAATACAGATGAGAGAAAATAGATAATAAATATATATTATATTTATATATGCAAATATATAAATATATGTTAACGGATTAACAGATTGGATCGGATCAGATTTTGATAATGATGCGATCCAATCCATACTTCAACGGATTTTCAAAATTCCAATCCTATCCGATCCATTAAAAGGATAAAATCAAACCAATCCAATCCAATAACATCGGATTGGACCGGATTATGGATTTTGTCCGATCCGTGTGCACCCCTAGTACTGACTAATTCTGACTAGGCCCACTAGTCGACCAATTTTTGCTTGGAGATACCATATTTCTTTTTTTAAAGCACACTTATTCTAATACGCTTAACGTTTTATTTAAATTCAAGGGATATTTACCCAGCAGACCCTCAAATCTTTCGAAATTACCTCTACGACCTTTGAAACATCCTAATTCCTCCCACGACCTCGTAATCTTGCTCCGTCTTACCCCACGAACCCTACCGTTAAATTGACACATCTAAAGTTAACTTCATTGAGTTAAAGATGAGTTAATCTAACCAAACCAAGATCGGATGGCTAAAATTAACCCAGAAAAAAGAATAATGTATCCTCCTTTGACCTCCCCTGTAGACAGCCTCCCCCGCGGTGCCGAACCTCTGGACCTGAACAGGAGGAAGTAGGTGGGCGGCGTGTAGCTTCACAGGGTGGCATCGGCCTGGGGGTCGCCGGGTTGTGGGACGGGAGGGGCTTTAACCGACGGCTGGCTGAGGTGTTGGGGAGGCGTGGGCTTCAGCAAGGCGATGGGGCGGGCGATGCCGCAGGGGGTGCGATGGGGTCGCGGGGGGTGGGGAATGGTGGCAGGGGGGCGATGGGGCGGGGTGGGCGATGCCGCAGAGGGTGCGATGGGGTCACAGCGGGGAGATGGGGGCAGGGGGCGATGGGACGGGGTGGGCGATGCTGCATGGGGTGCGATGGGGGGGGGTGGCGATGGGGCAGGGTGGGGTGCTGGTGCTGTGCAGGCGGTGGGGGGAGGGGGCGATGCAGCGGCTGGACAGGGGACTGCGGGAGGTCGGGGCGGGTGCGGGAGGTCTGGACAGGGAGGCGGTGGGGTGCTGTGCAGGTCCATGATGTTCGAAGCCAGTCGTCTGTAACAGTTGTAGCTGCGATTCCCGGGTGCCTACTTGTTGGACGGCAAGATGGATCCATTGGTTATAAACTCGGCAGTCTACGTCAGAATGCGCCGGGATTTGAATCGGAGTTTCGTGATGATGCGGGCATAGGATGCTTGTGGAATCTCGTCTCGAGAGGAAGAGCTGTTGGACCTGTCCAACATATTGTAGTGTCTGAAGTTTCGGAGAGGAAGTTGCTGTTTTCTGGTCATGTGGATGGCAGTTTACGAGTCTGGTCAGTTGGCGATGCTGATTAGGAAACTGGTCGGATTTTTCTGGCGGTGCTATTCCAATCAACCTCCGAGAAGGTTGTCGTGTGTAGCCTGGATCTCATATCCAGTGATAAGCTGCTGTCCCCTTCAATCGAGTCATCTCTGCAAGTCATCCCAATGAATGATGGAAAGCTTGTTGACCTGAAGCTTATGTCTGATAAGGTTTGGATACTTGGAGAAGATCGATCTATGTGATACAACTTGTGTTGTTCTGATATTCAAATGGGACATACATGTAAATATTATTTGCATGAAGACTTTATTGCAGATCAGTTATTTCTAGATTCTGATAGTTCATTCGAGGATCTGGCACGGGTAAGCATTTCTTTGTTATCCTCAATAAAGGATAAGGTTCCATCTGTTCTCTTCAGTTTTTTATGCAGGCTTTTGCAACCTAGCATATATCTTGGCTCTGCTTTGTATGCCACTATATTTGACCTGAAAAAACTCAGGTCACCGTATCATGCTCAGTCCCTTACATTGCCTCAGTTGAAACGGGAAATATTGACAATTATTGAGAACCAGAGACATGCTGCAAATACAAGATCGATAGTTCTGGGTACCATGAAGCTCACGCCGGATCGGATGAAAGTGCCGTCTCCTAACCAAGTGATGTTGGGGGACGTCGTGCCGTTGGTGGAGCCACAGTCGATGGACCATGATTTTGCAATAGTGCAACAATTAAATATATAAACTACGATTGGTGTACTTAATCAAACTATGAACCTGCAAGTGCGCGAGTGCAAAAGACAGGGAGGAGGAGGACCGAGATGCAGGAAGTCATGGATGGCATTGAATGTAAATTTTACAAATATAATGAGTAGAATATAAAGGAAGATAACAGAATCCGGTTAGTTTTAACGGGCAAATGGATGGGGGTTAACCACAGGGTCTGTAGGGTAAGGGTTAGCAAGATTATGGGGTCGTGGGAGGAATTATGATGTTTCAAAGGTCGTAGAGGTAATTTCGAAAGATTTGAGGGTCTGTTGGGTAAATATCCCTAAATTCAATTACTTTTATTTCATCATGATAGTATAAAAAATATACAAATCTATGTATATATAATAATACATGTATAAAAATGATTCGTATATTTGAAAATTCAAAGCCGATTAAAGCCCGATCCAAATCAGTTTAATCGTCCGACTATCGATTAATCCTTAATTAGTGACATGATCGACTGAGTACCGACTACCGACTTTTGCAACCTTGGGAGCTTTATGCAGTGGAATGGGAAGAAGCACATTTTGACACATGAGGAGCCGACTGACAAGACTGAGGCTAATGCCTCTTGGAAGGCAAATGACACATGCGCGTGTGTGGTTATCTCATACCCTGGTTGTAGAGATAGTCAAAGATATCCTACATCAACCCACGACCAAACCAATGCGGGACATTCTCATCGCCACATAGTCTCAGGCAAGGAATGAGATGATATTGCAACTCCAACATAACATCTACACGGTTAAGCAGAATGGTTGCCTCTCCAGTCTCCATACCCTATACACATTTCTATGGGGCGTGTTCGAAGCTTCATAGCTTCATGTCCCTTGCAGTTACTCCTGAACAACAGAAGGCGTATGGGAACACTACCATGTTTAGTGTCTTTATGGTGGCTCTTGATACTAAGTATGATGCCGCATGATCTCAGTTACTTACGGATGCTAACATACCTCCCATGGAGGAAGCATATTGTACACTCAATAGGATTACAGTCCCTTCATCAGTCTCCTCTTAGACCTCCTCAGTGATGACCGCATCTTGCGTAGAGGTCATTCTTAGTTCAGGACGCGATTTGGTCGTGAGTTTACCGTTCAAAAAATGGAAATGAGCTTAAGACGACCAATGAAAAAAAGGGAGAAGTCCAACCCCAATTGGGTCGTGAGTTGAAAAAAGGGGGAAGAGCTCAGATTTGAATAAAAAATGGGGCGACCAAAGAAAAAGAAGGCCAATTGAGAAAAAAAGAGGAAAGCCAAGAAAAAAGGTGAACTATTATTTTTTTAAACATGAGAGTTTTTTTGAAAAAGAAAAAGGCTATCGTACAAAAAATAGCCGTACGAAAAAAGGAGAATAGTCGAGTAAAAAAAGAAGAAATGACTCCCAAAAAGTTAAAAAAAAACACAAAAAAGAGAGAAAAAAGCATGTTTTGTTTTGGTATCTCCCAACTTGATGATCCATGCTCTTATTCAAGCTTGTAAAAGTCGGTCCGACTAGGCGGACTAGTAGACTCGACTAGGTCGACTAGTCGGCGTGACTAGTCGAGTTGGAGGGGGGGATGGGAGGTAACTGACTCGATTAGGCCTAGTCTAGTCCGGCTAACTAATCGATCGACTTTTACGTAGAACTTTTTTATTTTTTTTAGTTTTTTGCTCTTTAAAAGCAAACTTATTGTAATATACTTAATATTATATTTAATGTCAATTACTTCTTTTGTTTCATTATGATAATATAGAAAATGTACAAACCTATGTAATTATATAAGAATATATGTATAAATGATGATTTATATATTTAAAGTAAATTAAAAAATTCAAACTGACTAATGGCTGACTAAATCTAATTAGTCGCTGACTGCCAATTAATCCTTAGTTAGTGACCCCATCGACCGAGTATCGTATCCACATGACTTCTACTTCCCATCCATGACTGACGAACCAACACCCTAGACTACTACTGTCATCAACAGTCTTCACCGTGTATCAACTACTTTGTCGAGGTTTCTCTACCCTTGACCACTACTCCGTGTTGGACTTTCTTCTTCTACATCGAATCTACTCCAGACACGACCTGGTTGTTGCAGTGACTACTATAGACACGACTGATGTGCTTCTAGGTGACATGATCGTCGCAAACCCATCCTCGAGTGAGGTTTTCTACAACAACGCTTACTTCAAATGGATGCCTCTATCCTCGTCCGAGCAAGGTGTCTCTATCCTTGTCTCTTAGATGTATCGTGTGAAGATGTGTTGTATATTTTTTCTTTTGTTGCAAGTTGCAGCTTTCTTAGCTCCAGCTTGAGGGGGAGTGCTAGAGTATGTAATAGAGAGGTAATCGGATCTTTCCAATATCCAATTACATCCACTCATGTTTAGTCCCACATGTATGAGTGATGAGACTTCAGTCTATTTGTGGGACTATATAAGGAGTTTGACACCCCCTGTACTCATTGAGAGATTGCATTTTGATGATCTGACCCTTTGAGGCATTTTTCCATGATTCCATCCCGCTCCTTATGGAGTAAGGTTCCTTGTAAAAGCTGAGTGTTCCATGTTTTCATATTTGTTTATTTTATTTGATCTTGTTCTGGTTACGCCTCCACATTCTTATTTCAACGTTGATGGCAACGTTGATCGCTACAAGGCTAGACTGGTGGCTTTTGGGTTTACCCAAACTTATGGGGTGGACTATCAGTATACTTTCTCCCCTATGGCACACCATTTTTCAATGTGGATCCTTCTCTTTGTTGCAGTGGTAAGGGACCGGTCCTTGTCCCAACTTGATGTGAAGAATGCAACTATGACCTTGCAAGAGAGAGTCTACATGTAACAACCACTTGGGTTCGCTGCTAAGAGGGATTGCCGAATGGTTTGCAGACTTCATAAGGCTATCTATGGCCTTAAGCAGTGTCCCAGAGCACGGGTTTAGAAGCTCTCGGATTTGATTGAACAATATAGGTTCATAAGATCGATTGCATACCATTCAATGACTATTCGGATGATTCAGATAGGTATCGTTGTTATAATGGTCTATGTTGATGATATCATTATTACATGAGATTATGTGCATTGCATTAGTATGATTAAGGAATTTCTTGGACATTAGTTTGTCACCAAGGACCTTGGTAGGTTTTGATACTTCCGAAGGCTTGAGTTCGCCAGGAACCAATAGGGTCTTATGATGACCCATAAGAAGTATGTTACCGATCTCCTGTCAGTGATAGGCATGGTGGATTGCAGACCTTCTACTACTCTCATGGAACCCCACCATGAAGCTATATGGTGATGACACATAGGAGGTAGATAAGAGGCAACACATGGAGCTCATTAAGAAGCTCCTCTGTGTTACCATCACCCGATAGGACATCTTTTTGCTCTGATTAGAGTTAGCCAGCTTATGGAATAGTCGAAACAAAAATATATGTATGTAGTTCACATGATTTCAAGGTATATGAAGTCCTCTCCAAGTACTGGATCACTTTTTAACAGAGGAACATCCCTTGCCATCATGGCATATAAAGATGCAGACTATGTAGGATGTCCCAAGGATGGGAAATCTACCTCCGGCTTTGTAGTGCTCATACAAAGCTCTTTGGTGTCGTGGAAGAGCAAGAAGCAGACTGTGGTTACCATATCTAAAGCAAAGTCAGTACAGAGCCATGTTGTAGGAGAGCACTGAGGTGATATGTGTCAGATCCGTTCTGACTGACTTAGCTATTGATGTGCATTTTCCTATGTATCTACAATGCAACAACCAAGCAGGTCTTTTCATTCCCAACAACCATGCCTTCTATCACAGGGTCAAAATTCCGCTATTGATTTCGACCGATCCTATGCGGCGTTAGCTAGCCCGTAGCTTACCAGCCTTCCCGAGTAGAACGGTCACGGACGCGCTCCGGCTCTTCTCGATACTCCTGCTTGCTAACGCACCGACGCTCAGGCACGAGCAGAAGCTCGACTTTATGGATCGCTCAAGAACACTCTCAAGAACTCGCTCAAGAACGCTCAAGAACACAACCATACGATCACACAAGCACGGGCACAAAGTTCTTCTCTTATTAGAAGGGGAACTTTCTCTGGAGTAGGTGGACACACTACACTTTCTCTTGTGTACTCTGTGTGTTTACAAATGAGTCACCACCTCTCCTTTTATACAAGACTTAAGGCAACCCAAGGGACACTTATTATTACATTTACAATAATGATACATAAAGATACAAGAGACGCTTCGAGTCTTCGGCAACCCTTCGCGTTCCTCATCAACTCTTCGTCTGCTCGTCTCTTCGAATCTCTTGTTGTCCTTTCGTCTTCCGCACGGTTGACGCCCAGTCAACCGACCAGTCATCAGCACACTCACGCTCTTAACGCTTGCTGATGCAGCTTTGTCATAATTCACCGAATGCCATCGAATACTCGGTCTTGTGTCAAAGGGAATCCACAGCCTCCAGACCCTCGTGCGGTATACCCTTCCTTTGCGTTCTGCATGCTAAGGGGAAATCCTCCAGAACTTCGCTATCGTGGCCTCCAGACCACTCTCGTACGTGTACTACCGAGCATGCTCGATAATGCTCATACTTAGCACCTGCAATACTCCATGCCTTTGTGGGTCGCCACGCATCAGTACCGATACCGTACGCCTTCGTGCGTATGCCTATGTGACCGTACCACATTGCTCCTCAATGCATACTGCTTCACTGCATACCGCCTTTTTGTACTCGCATACGTACCCGTTGCGTGCATCCGTTGTCATGCCTTGCACTGCTGCCTGTAGTCGTTGTGCTCACACTGCTATAACTTCACGACACTCTGCTACCGAGCCAGTATCCTATGTGACGCTTCTCCCTTGTAATGTACGATTGAGTCTCCAAACTCCCGTGGATAACCTCCGTAATACCCACGTATTTTCGAACTCCTCCTGAAGTACAGCTCCATTGATCATTCTCGGGCATCCAGCTATCGTGTTTGTACGATCATTGTCGTTCATGGAATTTGAGGGCGTGACAAGCCTCCCCCTCTTGAAGAATCGATTGTCCTCAACTGAGCATTTCCTCTTTAGTTGGCGTTCCGTCACGATCCTCCATCCGCTACACACCTCTTAATGCTGCTCAATTGAAAGGGTGGTGCAAGCTTGCACCGCCTCCCTTCCTGCACCTGGTCTTCTCACGAATCACATCCCTCCATGACTTGGTCTTCAACATGAAAAGTGGAGCTTCATTGTCAGCTCCCATTTTCGGTGTATCCCTCCTGGATACAACATCTCCATCGCTAGTATGTGGCAGCTCCAGCTCTACAAGTGGAGTACTCACCTCCATGCTCGCTCGTTGACGATCTCTATTATTCCCTGTAGGTGTCCCCGCATCTTGGGAAATGAGCACCTCCTGCGCTCCGGGCATCTTTGGTATCTTGCCTCCTGTAAGATCATTGGTGGTGTGGTTCGTCACCACTCTACCCCCATGGACGTGTAACTTGTTGTCCATGCTGCATCGTCCTCCAGAGCTCTGCCTTGCCTTCTCGTGCACGGATGTTCTCCTATCCGTGGCTTTGGTTGTGTGTCTCCTACACACTTGTTGGTGCTCAGCACGCACTTGCGCAGTCCTGTTCATTCTCGATCGAGCCTTGGCGCCTCCAAAGCTCTTTGTTGTGGAGTTTCATCCCTCCACCGAATTCGAAGCTCCATCTCGAAGTATTGTGAGGCGTACCTTGCGTATAGCACCGATTGCTCCTAAGCGTAACTCACCTTCTTCTTCCTCTTCCTCATTCGCACGAAGAGAGTTCAACTTCTCCTTGTTTGGGTACTCCCGCGTCCTATGCGGTCCGTCGCATATGAAGCACCCCTTGCTCTTGGGTTGCTCCCTCTTCTTGAAGTACTCTCGTTCCTCCGTTGGTTGATCATGAGTAACGCCTTTGCCCTTGTTCTTCGACCGCGCCTTTATCTTGCTGGTGAATTCCTTCTCTTCAGCCTTGTGGCCTGCTTGGGCACCATAGTCGATCAACGCATCCGCCACCACGATCGTTGAATTTAAGTCTTTCACTCCTTGCCTCCGTAGTTCGGCTTGCGTCCAGCTCTGCAATCCGATCGTGAAGTTGAACAGCTTGTCCTCCTCGAACATCCCCTTGACGTCCAGAAGCAAAGATGTGAACTGCTACACGTACTCACGAACAGTGCCTGTCTGCTTCAGGTGTTGAAGAGCCTCCCGTGCAACCCAAGCAGTGTTCTTCGGCAGGAATTGTTCCTTCAGTTCCGTGACTAGATCGTCCCACCTGGAGATCTTCGGTCTTGCCTCGTTTGCTGCTCGGCTCCTCCACCACAACTTGGCATCGGTCGACATGTACATCGATGCCAAGCTGACCTTCTCGACTTCCTTTGTCTTGGTCGCCTCGAAGTACACTTCCATATCTCATAGGAAGTTCTCCAAATCCTTGGCACTCCGTGTACCTATGAAGGGTTTGGGTTTGGGTACCTTGCGTCGCTGTACCCATGGAAGGACATATTGATATCGGTATCGGTATCGGTACCATGTCGATACCGATATATCGACGATATACCGACACATATCGCCGACATCGGACCGAGATTTTGCATTTTTGGCCTGTCGATACCCGATATCTACCATATCGGCGATATATCGGTGACCTGTCGATACTGATATATCGTCGATATATCGCAATATAGTCATCCATTACTGCACCTCCGTGGAGCTCCCGTTGTTCGTCAATGCCTTCTTGATGAGGGAGATCTCACTGCATAAATCCTCCATCATCGTGTTGAACGCTTCCAGTTTGTCCTTTAAGGACTTGATCTGCTTTGCTGAGCGTTGTTTGGTCTCGTCTCCAACATCTGATCTGTCTGAAGAGCGGTCCTCCAAGACAGCGATGCGATGAGCATGAGTCCCAATAGTGGACTCCACTTCTGCCATCGTCTGCTCCGATGCTGCTACGCGATCGGTAACACCCAACATCTTCGCTCTGTTGATTAAAGATATACTTGCACCGACAAGTATCCTTTGCTCTCACGATCGACTGCACCAATAATCGCTTCTAGCTTTGCCCGCTTTCTTGGCACCGACCAAGCTTTGTGATCTGCTCCTTGCTCTGATAACAATTCGTGCCAACGAATTGTATCACGAACCGTGCTCTGATACCAACTCGTGCCAACGGTTGGTATTGCCTTCAACTATGATACCAATTGTCACAAGGTCAAAATCCCGCTATTGATTTCGACCGATCTTGTGCGGCGCTAACTAGCCCGTAGCTAACCAGCCTTCACGAGTAGAACGGTCACGGACGCACTTCAACTCTTCTCAATACTCCTGCTTGCTAACGCACCGATGCTCAGATACTAGCAGAAGCTCGACTTTATGGATCACTCAAGAACACTCTGAATAACTCGCTCAAAAACGCTCAAGAATATTACCACACGATCACACAAGTACGGGCACAAAGCTCTTCTCTTATTAGATGGGGAACTTTCTTTGGAGTGGGTGGACTACACTTTCTCTCGTGTACTCTGTGTGTTTACAAATGAGTCACCACCTCTCTTTTTATACAAGACTCAAGGCAATCCAAGGGACACTTATTATTACATTTACAATAATGATAGATAAAAACACAAGAGACCCTTCGAGTTCTTCGGTAACCCTTTACGTTCTTCAACAACTCTTCGTCTGCTCGTCTCTTCGACTTCCTTGTTGTCCTTTCGTCTTCCGCACGGTTGACGTCCAGTCAACCGTCCAGTCATCAGCATATTCACGCTCCAACGCTTGTTGATGCAGCTTTGCCGTAATTCACCGAGTGCCACTGAAGACTCGGTCTTGTGCCAAAGGGAACCCGCGGCCTCCAGACCCTCGTGAGCATGCTCGACAATGCTCGCGCTCAGCACCTGTAACACTCCATGCCTTTGTGGATCGCCACACATCAGTAACGATACCGTGCGCCTTCGTGCGTATTCCTATGTGACCGTATCGCATTGCTCCTCAATGCATACTGCTTCACTGCATACCGCTAGTCTGCGCTCGCGTACGTACCCGTTGCGTGCATCCGTTGTCATGTCTTGCACTGCTGCTTGTACTCGTTGTGCTTGCACTGCTAAAGCTTCACGACACTTTGCTACCGAGCCAGTGTCCTGTGTGACGCTTCTCCCTTGTAACGTACGGTTGAGCATCCAGACTCCCGTGTATAACCTCCGTAATACCCACCTCATTTTCGGACTCCTCCTAAAGTCCAGCTCCATCGATCATTCTCGAGCATCCAGCTACCGTGTCTACACGATCATTCTCGATCAAGGAATTTGGGGATGTGACACCTTCCATGAGAGGACCGAGTATATTGAGGTCGATCGTCACTATACACGGGACATGATTTAGATGGGTTATATCTCTACTTCCCACATAAGTATCAGGAGAACGTACAATAGATGTTTTCTCCAAGGCTCTAGGTAGATGGCTACTCCAGAGATGTTGTTCCAAGCCGAGCACGATTGACATTTATGATCCATCTTGAGGGGGAGTGTTGAGAGTTATTTTATCATGTCCCATTTCATGTATTTTTTCTTCTATCTCTACTATGTAATTTTCGAAATAGGTTTCTCCTCTTTATCTAAGAGAACCCTAGGGCCTGATAAAAAATCAATTCGGCATTCACTTTCCAAAATTATAATTGAGGGTTTCTTTTATATAGAGGAGAAACCCTAGAGGACAAATTACATAATAGAGACTGAAGAAACAAAAAATACATAATAAATAAGGAAAAGACAAAGATAACTCTCAACAACTTCTATGTTCGATCTTAAGGGAGTGTTGAGAGTTTTTTGTATTTATCTATTCTTATTTCTTTCTTATATAATTTTTCCTCCCGGGTTTCTCCTCTCTGTAAGAGTCCTCTCTATACAAGAGAGCTGGCTTCATGATAATCAAGCCATTCATTTATTTCCACACATGTCATCATGTCAACTCATGAGAACAAACTGCAGATATATTCGCTATAGCTCTATCTAGGGAGATATTTTAGAAGTGTTCTTTCAAGCTGAGCATGATAGAAATCTACACTCCAGCATGAGGGAAAGTGTGATATGAAATATTATATCTCTCATATTTGTTTTATTTCTTTTTGTTCTTTCTTATTTCCATTTTTATGGATCGCTTATGGGGAAATTCCTTTCGAGCAATAGGATTTCACCTCTTTATAAAGGACCCCTAGGGATATGTAATAGACATGTTATTCATTTCTTTTCACAGTTCCCAGCACCAATAGTCTAAGGTACCAACCGTTTTGTTTTGAATTACATCACTTTGATGCTACATCACTTTGAATTACATGTTATTCATTTCTTTACACCATTTTGTACAAGTTGAAAGGTCCCATATCCTTTGATGCTACATAGAAGAAAAGGGGGTTTATACTTGTGCCCTACCATGCTTTTCCACTGACACTTATGCTTCTGATTTTTTTTGGAATTACACATGTCCATATATTCTTATAAAATTCAAAATAGTGAGCTTTTACAAGATCCACAATTTCCCTTCAGTTAACGTAAACGAGGGCACAATCGTAACAATATATTATCACTCTTTTGAATTTTGTAAGATCATAGGAGCACAAATGTAATTGCAAATAAGTTAGGAGTGCAAGTGTTCTTGGAAAAACACGGAAGGGAACAAGTCTAAAAATTCATAGTAGAAACTACATATTTCCCCAGATGCCAGAATCAATGGTCAAAGGTGCTAATAACTCTCAGGCCGAAGTGGCACCTAACCTAAGCCTGTGCCTAAAATTTTTTTCTAAAAAAATGAATTTGATCAATTTCTTGTTTGCCATCTTTAAAACAGGTTTCTGTTGCATCGACTGACGCAAAAGTTCCCGGAGTTGCCAATCTTGGCACTGGTAGACTGGTAAAGTGCATGAGAAATTCTTTTCTGATATTATATTAGTGGATCACCTTAAATTCTTAGTTAAATTTTGGTTATGGTGCAGGAATCCTGCAGGATTAGCAATACTGTGCATATATAAATTTGGAAGTGTATCCATGGGATTAGAAGCATACCGTTATGGTGCTTTCTGCTGAATCTGCCTTCCAGATTCTTCTTTTCTACTTTTGGTTTCAGATCTACTCACACTCACTTTTACTTTCAGCCTGTAATGTCCAATGGCTTGGATTAAGAATGAGTGATTTACAACAAATCCCGTCAAATTCGCTGGAGCAACTGAAACCATATGATCAACGTATAGCTAAAAGTTTGATGGCATCAAAGATGCTACCAGTAAGTATAAGCACCGTATGAATGAAAATGCCTATTTTGCCTGACCTGATAGTGCAATTTAACTGATGAACTGAATCTCATCTCACTAATCCAGTGATTATTGTATGTTTTATACCAATGATTCACTGATACTGTCTAAGCGCTAATGCTTATGGTTTGGAAATTCACCATAACCATTCTTTGAATGAAATAGACCAATCAGGAATAGGCAGATCATCAATTCCTATTCTTTTGGCAGATATTCTTATCTGTTTTAGTTGAATTATATTTATGATTGGAAACGACCAAAGAATTTTCCTTTTTGCTATGTCTATGTCCAAGGTTCAGACATGCAGAAATGCAGTTTCATTTAGATAGGTCATCACATGGTGACTATGCGGTAAGAAGGGCATACATGGTTTTATGTGATATCATATTATTCAATATTAAAACAATCAGGTTATTCACTATTAGCGATTACTATTTTAAAGGGGTTTCTTCGCAAATACTTCAGTAAAGTTGTGATATTACAAAAAGACCCCCGCATAATTCTTATTTCTAAATATACACTTGCAAACTTAGGCTGCTAGCGCAAAGTCTTCAAATAAAAAATTGAAAATTTTGCACACTTCATTTTCCTCCCTCACATGATTCTTCCATTATTTCTTTTTTGCTCCTTTTTTCTCTCCGCTCCTAAACAGTTCCTCCACTGACCATCACTCTACCGCTCCAACAGCCATCAAAATCCAACCCCGTCTTTTCGGAGGCACATACCCTAAATTTTTTTTTTATGTATGCAGTATTTGTTCAACCATAGTCTAAAGGGATTATTGGGTAAGCAGATGAATATGAGGGGTAAATGTGAATTATGCGCATATGCTGCTCATGAAAACGTAGTCCCTGTTCGAACTTCTACCCGGCAACATCCACTGCCAATCCTTTCTATAAAAGCAAATTCTGAGTTTAAACTCTAGTTCCAGGTTAGACTACGAGAGCATATTGAATTTTGTCTGCCAAAAGAGTTCCAGCCTCTTCTTGAATGTTTCCGAGGACTGTTATTGTGTTGCTGACGGAATTGCATCTGTGGGGTGATTGGCTTCGTCATCTTTCGTCCCGGGAAATCATGGATGGTCATGGCCTCTTTTATAATTTTATTAACAAAGCTGATTGAACATCTACTTTGGTACTCTTTGCTTTTGATGGTTTTTTGTTAATGAACTTGGGGCACTGATGGCATGCGGAGGCCCTATAGTCTAGTTAAAATGGATTTATGACTTCCATTATCACTTCAAGATCAACGAATAAGATTTCTCTCTGTGCACCTGTAAGAGGAGTGTTAACTAGACCTCGTAAATTGTGCAAGCTGTCCTGCCTGAATGCTCGAGGCAAATTCCTTAGTAATGTAGTTCGAAAACAAAATTCTTCTAATAAGTCAACAATTTTTTTCTGTCTTTACCGCGGCCATATCACATAGATTGTGTGCGCTATACGATATCGCAGGCATTATATGTGCTTCTCTATAGCGCATATATTGTTTGCGCTTTCACTCCATTAACGCATAGAAAGTTTGCGATATGGTTTGTACTTTGAAAAATAAAATAGATAGAGCGAACGAAGGGTTACATTCGTTCGCTCTGTTTGCAAACCCTTCGCGTAACCCAGTCTCCTCCGCCGACCATCCTCCCCGCTCCACCGGCCATCCTCGCCGCCTCCACCGAGCATCCTCTCCGTCGCTGCCGCCGCCGAAGGCTTCCCCGACATCCGCCGTCGAAGCCCTCTCCTCCGCCGTCGAAGCTCTCTCGACTTCCACCTCCGTTTTTAGTACAACAAGAGTAATTTTTTTGAACATTATTAAACTAGGGTTCTTTGTTCTTTTGCTTTCTATTCTCTATCATTTTTTAGTTGAACATTGTGCTTTTGTATGACGATGTGAATGCAATTTCTAGGAGGTCTATGGATTCCATCTATTGCATATTTGAGTTGAAGAGTCATAATGATGACTCCACTAGTATGATCGTACGAAATCTGGGATTGAGAACATCCATGTCTTATGAAGAGTTGTTGGATTTGGTTTGTAAGAAATTTTCGTTGGATAGGAGCACTCACAACGTCAAGATATCGCAGCGCATTGGAACTGGTTCAGTGATAACATCCATTACAGATGATGATGTACAAGTTGTTTTCCTTTACGCAAAGACATGCAAAGTCGGCTCCCATAGAGATTGTAGTAGATGCCTCTCTGATTGAATCCGAAACCGAACAACACGCCTTAGGACCTCACGGTGCGCACCTAATTGCAGATCTATGTAGCTCAACCCGCCTATTATGGTATATAATGATGAGAGTACATATATTAAGGAAGTGAATCGTGTTCTGAATGATTGTCCTCCGCAGGTCACTGATGATGAGATAGAGAATGAAACTGAGGAAGTTGAAGACAACGTTGGGCATGATGTAGCAAATGGTTCTCAAATTGCCTCTTCCATACACTTATACAATATCTTAGGCGATGACGGGCTTGCAAATTTTGAAGAGAATTTTCGAAATGAAAGCGCCATTGACAGCATTGGTGATGAACTGCGAAAGGGTGACACTTTCAAAACGAAAGATGATTTTGTATTTTTTGTGAAAATGTACCACATATTTTCCCATTACAACTTTGCAATTAAAGAATCTACCACATTGATTTGGTCCAATGGAGAATGGCAGTGACCGATGCCACATCGACGGTAGGGAAATGGAATGATGCATGCGAACAATTACTTCGAGTTCACCCAATGGAGAATGAGATCCAAGGTTCAAGGGTGCTAGCTTGTTAGTTGTATCAATCATTTGCACATGTGTCTGCCCATGCAAATGAGGACACATTGATACGTCATGCGAGGGTGTACATCCTCCAGCTCCTTGGTGGTGTATTATTCACGAACAAGAGCAGTTCGTTGATATTTATTATAACTTTATCGCTTTTGTCCGATCTTGATGTCACTAGTACTTTCAGTTGAGGATCTGCCACATTGGCATACTTGTACATGCATCTTTGTTATGCCACAGACATGGGCACTGAGGAGGTAGGGGGTTCTGTTATACTTTTGCGGCTTTGGGCGTGGGAGCACTTTCCCCATATATCCCCTGTTATTAGAGTGAGATCCCAATGGCATGGGCGGCCATTAGGTGTTCGTTGGAGGGCAGACTTTGAGAACAGACGGCAACTAACACACGTTATTCGGTCATATCGTGATGCATTCGATATCCAATCTCCAGAGCAGGTATACATTTTTTAAAAAAATTAATCATTTTCAATTATCCATGAAGTGACTGAAATTTGTTACGTGCAGGTTTTGTGGTTGTTGTATGGGATAGACATCTTGCAAGGTCTTCCACATTACTGCCTCGATGCTCAACATGTTTGGACGTCACATGTTCCTCTCATCTACTTCCACGTGGTCGAGCACTACTTT
The DNA here is from genome assembly GCA_037367405.1 of Ottelia alismoides. Lineage (NCBI taxonomy): Eukaryota > Viridiplantae > Streptophyta > Magnoliopsida > Alismatales > Hydrocharitaceae > Ottelia > Ottelia alismoides. The sequence continues at coordinate 51,997 of JAZKJV010005264.1, forward strand.
CCCGACCGCATCGTACGCCAATTTGGTGGATGCCAGAGTGTACCATCTCCTTGCGACACTGATGAGGTGTTACATGCGATCGATCTGCGGGCTAAGGTGGATGTAGATTGGAGAGAAAAATATGTTGATCACATCACTGCTTGGATGTCTCGTCAAGACAGAGTTCTCCACATAGACCAATCCATTGGGGTTAGCACATCTCCGGATTACATGGATTGGTATCGTCGGATCACCAGAAGATATGTGGGGAGATTAGGTGCAATACTCGCCTACAATGTAAGTATAGATAATTTAAATATATTTCACTAAGTTGTAAATATCTAACGTAACATTTATTTACAGTTTTCAGACGCAAAGATGGGATCTTGTAATGGAATTAGGAGGCAGAGGTCCTAGCCACTACCAGTATAGAGACAGCACAGGAGACCAAGTCCGAAATGGAGCGTTCATTAACCATTCAATTTGCAGATGCTATGATCTTAAATGAGGAGTACACGCGACAAGAGAATGTCCAAGAAAGAGGAAGAGAACGTGGCAGAGGAAGATGTCAGACTAGGGCACATCAACAACAACAAGGTCATGGACGAGGTCGTAGGCGAGGGCAACAAGATTTTGCACATGGCGTCGAATTGGAGGAGAGAAACCAGGATATGGACGAGATCCCTAAGTTTGTTTTGGAGACACAGTTTGTCACACCAATTGTTGAACCTCGAGATGGCGAGATATCAAATCCACAAGCGCCTGCAAGAACCTAAGGGAGGAAGAAGCTCAACATGCGTATGTTGCATTGACCCCGCCACCTGCGCCCACCTTCGACGAGGAAGAAGGCATTGGATGTTCTCAGTTGCAAGTAGTTGATCTTAGATATGGAAAGACAACCTATCAAAGGCGGAAGAAGAGATAAATATGTATTGTGTAACAATATTTGGCAATGTACTCTATCTTAGTAATGTGTATTGTACACCGCATGAACTGGTTTCTAATACAATGGAGACTTTTTATGGACATCTATTTATACTATTTTTGAATTTGATACATATCCTATGCATGGAAATATTTATTGAATTCAATTCTCTTATGTGTATTCCATTTCTCTATTTTGTCCCAGCATTTGCTTCTGTTTATTTTTTCCTGAGTAGAAGAGCTTATCGCAGACTTTTCCTGCGCTATAGGAAGGGAAGTGCATAGAAATCATGCGCTAACGTAAAGCGCATAAAATCCATGCATTTTCCTATAGCGCATATAATTGATGCGATATGTCTACGCTATTCAAAAAAAAATCCGTTGGCTTAGTGGAAGAATAATGTTTTCGAACTACGTTACTAAGGAATTTTACTCCTGAATGCTCTCTATACTTAGATAAGATACCACCAATGTTTTTTTATGGATCCCTTTTTATGCCCCACCAGAAATCCCCGACAGCTTTCTCAAGAGCGGAGAGACTTTTTTGAATAGACCAAGGATGTTAAGGCGCACGGCTAGGAGTACCTACACGGCCGTCTAGGTGCCTAGGCGCCCCAGGCCATGTGCCTAGAGAGTACGCCTTGCTTTTATAGAAAATAGTGTACGCCTTGGGTCGTTTGGGTGTCAAGGCGCGCCTGGGCGATTAAGCGACTATTTTTTTATGCGTACTACACATATATCACATTTTGAAAATGTGATATACATAACGCATTTACAAAATGCGATATACATAGTGCATTTACAAAATGCGATATACATAGTGCATTTTGAAATTGTCATATACATGTTGTATTTTTGAAATGCGATATACTCCTTCGACGTTGTATTACCCCACTGCATTCGACCCTCATTCGACCCTATAGCCTGCGAAGCCCCTTGTGTCATCCCTGCAGAGAAAAATCTCCTCAGCAGCAACCTCCCTCATCCGGCGGCCTCCCTCCTCCTCCAACGGCCCCCCTACCTCCTCCAGCAGCCTCCCTCCTCCAACGGCCTCCCTCCTCCGACGACCTCCCTACCTTCTCCAGCAGCCTCCCTCCTCCTCCAGCGGCCTCCCTGCGTTCTCTTGCTCTCCCTTGTAGAATGACTTCAATGGAATCCTTGGATGGGGATGTCATTCCTAATCATACTACACCAATCCCATCTTCTGTGCAAAGGCCTGGGGAAATTGATCCCTGCTTCACCGACAAGATGAATGATCCATGCTTAAAAGTGACGTCGAAAGATCCCGGTTGGAAGTACTCTTTTTGGCCGAATACACTAGACAAGAATACGGTGCAATGTGCATTGTGCGATCACATTACTAATGGTGGCATCAAAAGGCAGATGGAACACTTGATTGGTGGTTATCGGGGTGTATCTATGTGTTCAAAAGCCACTGTGGAGATTAAGAAAGAGATGGCTGACTTCAAAAATCGTAACAAGAAGAGGAAGGTAGTCATTGATTACAGATATAGTGGAGCTGATTCAAACATTCCATATGCTGATGATGGTGATCGTGGTGAACATGTAGTCATCTTAGATGACTCACAACCTACGGCTACAACATATAAAAATGTTAAATCTGGTTCTGGTTCATGTTCTGCAAATAGGCCACTTGTATAGAAGTATCAACATGACAAGGGTCCTATGGACTCGTTTAGTTCTGCTAGCCCATGGGAGGTTGTGGCACAAAGGAAGGCAACAAGGGTTTGTGGTGAAGCACAACTAACTACAATTGAGTTTGCTTTAAAAAATGATGCTACACAGGTGGCATATGATGCCATAGCTGAGCTATTCTACACAGGTGGCATCCCTTTTAATGTTGCACAACGAGAAGTATTTGAGACGGCAGTGGAGGCTATTGTCCAAGCTGGGAAAGGATTTGTTCCTACATCTTATCACCAATTGCGGAAGCCCCTACTTGAAAGATTATATGCAAGGACCAAAGATTTGTAGGTGAAGCATGAAAGCCATTGGAGGACATTAGATGCACGATTATGTGTGATGCATGGACTGATAAACGAAAACGAAATCTGATAAACGTTCTTGTTAATTCTCCAGAAGGGTCATTTTTTATTTATGCAAAGAATGCAATATCCGATGTACACACTGGGGAATATGTGTTCTAATTGATAGACGAGGTTGTGGAGACAGTGGGTGAGGAGAATGTTGTACAAGTTGTCACCGACAATGCAAGCAAATTTGATTTAGCAGGAAAGTTACTGAAGAGGAAAAACCTCTTTTAGACTCCATGTGTTGCACAATGCTTGGATTTGATGCTTGAGGATATTTCCAAGTTACAGAAATTTGCAGAAGTTATCAAAATGAGCGGGTCAAGGGTCGTCCTGGAGCGGGGCAGGTGGAGGTGTGTCGGCGGAGTGGGGCGAGGTGTGGAGTTGGCTAGTGCGGAGTGGGGCGAGGGTCGTCCCGGAGCGGAGCGGGGCAGGTGGAGGTGTGTCGGCGGGGTCATGGTGTGGCATTGGCTAGTGTGGAGTGGGGCGAGGGTCGTCCCAGAGCGGAGCGAGGCAGGTGGAGGTGTGTCGGCGGGTGGTGATGGCGGGGAGTGGGTGCAAGTCTCCCACAAGAAGCCAGGGAAAAGGTGTTTCATGGGTGGTGTTCGTGGGCATATGGCGTCCTCCTACTCGGTTCCTCCGAGGTGTTTTAGGTGTGGGGGTTTGGTTCACCGTCGTGCGTCTTGCGATGTTGTTTTGGTTCGTGGACCGATACGGAGTCTGGAGGCAAGAAAGGCTTTCTCTACTGGTGGTGGCGCGTGGGGCCGCTACAGTTATGCTTCTGTGGTCGCGAGCGATGTGCAAGGCGATTGCACCCATGCAATTGTCGGGTCCTCGCTGGGAGGTTCCATTTGGCAGAGACTCTGTGGGCATATCTCTGCGACCTTTTTGTCCCTCAGTTCTCGGGCGACGTGGTCCTGCTGGAAGACCGTCGGTGTTGTGTCCGTGGCCTCTATTCTTCTCAGAAAGACCGCCTACTCTCTGCTAGCGACGTGTATCTCTCAACCCACTTACCACATTCTCTGCTGGCCTCGTTCTTTTGTGGGCTCATGAGCCTTGTCTAAGCTTAGGCATCGACATGTTCTTAATGGAGTCACTGAGGGAGGCACTATAGAGGAGAGATGGCAAATGGTCGAGGAAGGCATTACATGGTGTCATTAGCGGTCAAAACGAGAAAATTTATATTGAGTAGCGCTTGATGATGAAGGATTCAAGGAGTCGTTTAGGATTGGGACTTTGGGTACTGGAGGGGTCAATATGAATCCATTATGTGGGCCCTATAGGTGGATCTATTAATCGGATCTGTTTAGTGGATCCTAGGATCAAATTTTGAAGAAAATCCTTATGTGGTGTAATCCGATTATGCACTTGGAGCCTTGGACCACATAAAGACTTAATAAGGCATACATGCTTTGGTTAGAGTAACGAATACACATATGTCCATCTAGGTTGTATTTCTGAACCTTACACCCACTCTCTGTTGGCCTCTTTCTTTTGTGGGCTCATGAGAGACCTTGTGTAAGCTCACGCACACACCCCAACACCATTCCTATTTTTTGCCCAACCACCCCCCTCCCTCCAGTTCCCGAGCTTTGTCACAATCCCCTTGACGCCGGATCTCCCTCCTCAAACCCTTGTGCTGGCATCTGGCGAGTTCTTCCCATCCTAGATACTCCTAACCTCCACCAAACCCTAGTCTTACAGATGTCCTGTCTCAAGTTCTATCCTCAGAGATAGCACTTGCTGGCGCGGCAATGAACCGTGTGACTCCCGTAATCCATTGTAGTATTGTATGTTTTTACATGATTATTTATGTAAAAACCCCTTGTATGCTTAACATGTTATATGGCTTAGAGTTTTACTGACAATAATATGTAGAATTATAGGTTAGCAGGTTGAACTTGAAAGAGGTTTTTTCATAACCGAATATCATTATGTAAGGTTAAAACATAATCATCAATCTTTTAATAAGGAATTACAAATGCCACTGGAAAAAGACTCACCATTTATCAAAATCTAACAAAAGTTGACCTCTAAGTTCCATCATCCATGGCAACACCTTCTGAAATGCCAATCAAATATGCGATATAGGTGGGTTAAATAGGTGGCCATGTGAACCGCTTATGTGACCAGACTGCACAATACCTTCCAGAATGTTGTTCGAACCCCGCTGCCATAAGCATATGTTGTGCCTGCGGCCAAGTTCTTGAACATTAAAACAACCATGGCCGGATACATATGCTTCTTTTGAAATCAAAGGATAATCGGCCCCACCATTTAGCCAACTCCTCTTTTTGGTAAATAGCGGATTGCATCAGTACCAAAGCAAATCATCTTAACAGACTAGCAACTTTTGTGGTATCACGCGCTGCAATGTCTGGAATATAATTAGATGTAGAACCATTGTCTTTGTGAATTTATTTTTCTTATTTTAAAGATGTGCATGATGTCTGACTGATCATTAGTACTTTGTTGAAGGACAATTACAGGGAGGAGTTAGCTTTCATGATCGAGAAAGACAGAAGAGCAGAAATTGAAGCTTTGTACTGCCATGGGTATAGTTTCTTGATTAAGTATATTGCTACCAAGATCACTCAGGCAGACTACATATAAGGTACAACATGTTATACCAAATGGTTTTTCACAAGGTTAACACGCATCTGGAATTGATTAGTGATTAAAATGTTCAGTAGAGTAAAATTGCATTGATTCTTTATCTTTTTTTTTGCTTTGGCAGGGGTTAAAAAATGCAATAATGTCTGGCTTAGTCTGTTGTAGATGCAGCTGATTTTTGGTGCGTAGGATGTGGACTCGGCAACTTTTTGTAAGATAAACAGTTCCTGTGCAGGGTTGCTCATGCGTATAAAATCAATCATACAAGACTGTGGTGTATATATGGGGAGATGTTGACGTATAAAATGAGAAAAATTGAAATTATGCCTTTGGTAGAAAAGATTATATCCAAAACAAGGGAATTTTATACTTATACCCTATATGCATTTAGTGTTATCCTTTGCAACCAGTTTGGTAACTGGGTTGGGTATCCTCCTGTGAATAGTAGATGTTTGGATGGCTGGAGAGGGTTGGAATGAGAAATGTAAGGTGATGTCACGTTGGTTTGTGATGGAATTCCAACCCAGGAATGCAAAGGGAAGACCAAAATCCGAGGTAACCTGGTAACCAAACATGCCCCTAGTGACTTAAAACTAAAACAATAATATACAAACAACCTCTTATTGTAGTATTTTTTCCTTCTCCTTCCTCTATTCCTTCTCCTTAGTCTACAAAACAATAATATGCAAATAACTCCTCACTAAGACCTCTAGCTATTTCTATTCCTAGGTGATTGCGTGAGCCTTTGCCTACACGCGGGTCGGGTCGGACACAAGACCACAAATCATGGGTGTGGAATGGTGAGGGCGGACTATACGAGGGAATTCATGTTGGTAAAAAGATTGCCAATGCATATATTAAACAGTAAATCAACGGATCCAAATGAATTAACAGAGAAACAATACTGAATAAGATTATATTAATCGTATGTTTCGCAATCATTATCCGATTATAATATGCAAAAAGGAATCGATTAAATGAACGGAAATTTAGATAAAGGCATGATCCAGAAATGGTAAAGCAATAAACATATTGCGACAACCAAAGTAAAATAAAGATTAGTTTAGAAGTCACCAAAGCGTCCATGAAATGGACTGTCCTTAGAGAAGATATCGCACCCATAATACCGGTGCGTAGGGTACTGGCGATCCGCTCCCAGGATACGACGGCTCACGATCTTCGTCGGCGCACACCAACTGGATTGTCCTTGATTGTACCTCAAAGAACTGCAGCCGAGAGGAGAAGAGGGAGACATTCGTCCGTGAGAGGAAGAACCAGAGAGAGAGAGACGGTGTGAGAGGTTCTTACGAGTGAACAAAGACGGCGTCGGATGAGGGATATAAAAAGAGGGGCTCGCGTACCCTAGCGCGCGGTGACCTTTGGTTTCCGAAAACGCCCCTCAACGGGCGTGTCCATTCAAATTCCAAACCCGCGGCTAAATCGAGCCGTTTGGATCAAGTCCGATTCCCGATGTGATCGAAATCAAATTAATCTGCCTGATTAATTTATTCGATCAGAAAAGTATCGAGATCCGAGATCCGAATTGACTCTCCCGAGCCCGAGCCGGTGCCGGTGTCGGAGCGGAGCGCACGCGTGTGTGGTCCTCCATTCCTTCTTTCTACTATTGCTACAAGAGCTTGGGTTGTGAACTCATATATAAGTCCACCGGAAGTTTAGATCTCTAAGGTATGGTACTAAACTTCAACCCAAAGTAATTAATGTTTCAAATTTGGGAATTCCTAACTTTCACTCCAAACCATTTGGTTTCCCAATTGAAACCAAATTAATTTCAATTGTAATTACATAGGCTTTCCAATTAAAACTTAAATACAATTTTTAATACAACAATCCCCCACGAATTCACCAATTTGAAAAAGAGATTCAAAAAGATTTAAGAGACTTCTTTCGGCTGCCCACACTTTGCTTTCAGTAAAGGTACCTTCCGGTTTGAATCTCTACCTGAGTTTACTACTTTCACGAACAGGAACGAAGTGAACTACGTCTTAAACTTCAGACCTTGGTGTTAAAGTATCTGGTAGAAACAACAAAGCGTTGTTCTTGATACAATCTTCAGGGTTGGTGCTCTTAAAGGCCATGCACCCTTATCATGTTTCATGAGTGCATTCAGGAAAGACCCTCTTCCTTTAACTGCGGCCCACCGTAACACTCACATAGGTGGCGTTCTTCAAGGATGCACTGCTAACATCCTGCCCAAAGGCTTGAACCCATTCAGAGCCTACGCTCTTCCTAGACTTGCAGCTTAAATGGCACTCAGGCTTCCAGGGATAAGATACTCATGCTTATGCATTAAGATTAGAGTGCCAACCAGTTCTCCAAAGAGCTTGTTATTACCACATTGAACCTACTTTGTGGATCTCCATTCAGATAGGTTGGGTTGCCACTGTGGAGGAACTCCCAATGGGTCTCAGTCTCATCCCAAGCCTAGACTGTAGGACTAAAGATCTATCAAGTCCCTTAGTCAATGGATCTGCCGTGTTGTCTTTGGATCCAACAAAATCCACAGCCAACACTCCTCGAGACACCAAATCCCTTAACGTCTTAAGTCTGATTTGTATGTGTCTCCTTATTTTCTGATTGAACTTTGAACTCTTGATCTTGGCAATTGTGGTCATATTATCACAATGTACCGAGATCGCAGGAACATGCTGACCTACCATGGGAATTTCAGACAGAAGTTCCCTTAGCCATTCAGCCTCAATTCCAGTGGTGTCCAAAGCACACAGCTCGGCCTCAAAAGTGGATCGAGCTAGAATGGTCTGTTTCACAGACCTTCAGGAGACTGCACCTTCTCTAAGGGTAAATACATACCCTGTAACACCATTACTCCCAGACTCCTCTATTTTCCATATCCAGCTTGCATCACTGTATCCTTCTAGTATAGAAGGATGTCTACCATAATGCAAACTAAGGGAAATAGTTCCCTTTAAGTACTTCAGTACTCGATCCAGAGCCTCCCAGTGAGTACGGTCAGGACAGCTAGTGTATCTACTCAGCTTTGCAACCGAGAATGAAATATCAGGTCTCGTGCAATTTGCAAGATACATTAAACTTCCTATCACCTGTGAATACCTTAGCTGGGCTACAGGTACTCCACTTTTATTCTTAAATGACGTTTTGCATGAATCAAAAGGAGTGCTTACAGCTTTGCAATCTTGATATCCAAATTTCTCATGTACTTTCTCAACATAATGAGATTGAGAAAGTACAATCCCATCAACTGACCTTGTCAGTTTGAGACCCAAGATCACATCAGCAACACCCATGTCCTTCATCTCAAACTTGCTACTTAAGAATGCCTTAGCCTCATCAATAATCCTCATATGTGATCCGAATAACAATATGTCATCAACATATAGGCATAAGACAATACACTCATCACCTTTCACCTTGGAATAAACAAACTTATCGGATTCATGAACCTTAAAGCCACATGACAAAATAGTCTTGTCAAATTTTTCATACCATTGCTTTGATGCTTGTTTCAATCCGTATAGGGATTTGACAAGCTTGCAAACCTTTCCCTCATTCTCAGGAGTCACAAGCCCATCAGGTTGATCCATATAGATCTCTTCATCAAGATCGCGATGCAAGAAGGCGGTCTTCACATCCATTTGGTGGATAGAGAGATCATATACAGATGCCAATGCTATGAGCATCCGGATTGTGGTCATCCTAGTTACAGGGGAATAGGTATCAAAATAATCGATACCTTCCTTTTGCCTAAAGCCCTTGGCAACTAATCTGGCTTTGTACTTTTCAATTGATCCGTCAGGTGTAAGCTTTCTCTTAAACACTCACTTGCACCCAATGGTAGAGCACCCTTTGGGTAAATCAACCAACTCCCAAGTTCCATTAGCCATAATGGAATCCATCTCAGATTTGATAGTTTCCTTCCATTGTTTTGCTTCAGATGAAGCCATGGCTTCCTTGTAACTTGGTGGATCACCCTCGATCTGGTAGACAACGAAGTCGCTACCCAGATCCTTGGCTATTCGAGATCTTTTACTCCTCCTTGGTTCAATCTCTTCCGAAGGATCATTAGGTTCAGTTTGAGTCTCAACCCCCACATTCGTTATCCTTTCCACTTGATCTGGAATAGATCCTGATGTAGATGTGCCCTCGATGGTCAGATTTTGAGGAATCCCAGTCTTCAACGGAAAGACATTCTCAAAGAAGGTAGCATCACGGAGTTCAACAATAGTGTTGGCATCTATGCCCGGTATCTCGGACCGAATTACCAAGAACCTATATGCATAGCTATTTTCCAGGTAACCTAAGAAGACTGCATCCACAGTTTTAGGACCAAGTTTCTTTCTCTTGTGTTCTGGGACTAAAACCTTAGCGAGACAGCCCCACACTTTGAGATATCTTAAACTCGGTTTCCTATTTCTCCAAAGTTCAAAGGGACATTTTTCCATATGTCTCGGAGGAACCCTATTCAGAATATGGCAAGCCGTATTCAAGGCTTCTCCCCATATATAGGTTGGAAGTCCAGAACTCTGTAGGAGAGCATTGATCATGTCAGTTAAGGGTCTATTTTTCCGTTCTGCTATCCCATTTGATTGCGATGAATATGGGGTCGTAACTTCATTAACTATGCCAAATGATTTGCATTGTTCATCAAATAAGTTAGAGGTATATTCACCTCCTCTATCTGACCTAAGGCGTTTAAGCACTTTTCCTGTTTGTGTCTCAGCCTCATTCTTAAAGATAAGAAATTTCTCTAAGGCTTCATCCTTGGTTTTCATTAGATATACATAGCAGTATCTACTGCCATCATCTATAAAGGTGATAAAGTATTTCTTATTGTCTCGGGTCAACACACCATTAAACTCACAAATATCCGTGTACACTAGATCCAAGATCTCACTATCTCTACAGACAGACTGAAAAGACTTCCTAGGTGTCTTCGCTTGCACACCAATTTCACATTTTTGAGTTTTATCAATAGTGTGTTTAGGGATCAACTCTAAATTTATCATTCTTTTAATTGAATTTAAGTTTACATGTCCCAATCTACCATGCCACAGATCACAATATTCTAGATTATTCACAACATGAGACACAGAATTAGAACATTTAGAACTCAAAACATTCATCTCATTAATGTTTACTGAATCACATCTAATTCTAAACAACAAATCAAAATCAGCCAAATAGCCTTTTCCATAAAAAATGCCATGTCTCAGAATAACAACTTTATTACATTTAAAGTTTAATTCAAAACCATTTCTAACTAAAATAGAGCCAGATAACACATTCTTCTTGATGTCAGGAACATGCAGCACCCTGTGCAATGTCCAGACACGTCCAGAGGAGAACCTCAAGTTGACTTGTCCCGACCCTAGCACCCTGGTTGTAGAATCGTTCCCCATCTTTACAGTCCCACCACTGCAGGTCTGATAAGAAGAATACAACGTTCTGTCAGAACAAATATTTACATTGGCTCCCGTATCCACGAGCCACTCATTTGGATCATGGATGTGGTATAGTTCAGGTTTTACGGAGACATTCCCCTCGCTAGCTCCGAGTCCCACAGTGATCATATTCACTTGTGGACTCCCGTCTGCAGCGTTAGGTTGAGCCTTCAAGGACGGACAGTCCTTCCAATGGCCAACCTGATTACAGTGCCAACAGGGTTTATTCTTTGCCTTTTTCTGGATCTTGCCCTTTGATTTCATTTTATTGTTATTAGGGCCCTTTCCCTTCTTATCCTTGCCCTTCGAGGTCATGAAATTGAACTTAGCCTGAATATCAACAGGAAGCACATGTTTTTGTTTCATGTGTTCCTCCTCTATGGCAATTGCCACCATCAAGTCATCCATGGAAAATTTCCCCTTCATATATTTGAGGGTCATACCAAAGTCTTCCCACGACTTGGGGAATTTTTCTATGATGCTCATGACCTGAAATTTCTCTGGAAGTTTCATTTCGGCATCCTCTAAACCATGGATCAGGAGTAAAAACTCATGTGCCTATTCAGAAACTGACTTTCCTTCGGCCATGGAAAACTTCAAAAACTTGGCTACGGAGTATTTCTAAGTACCGAGGTCTTCGGTATTATACTTCCGATCCAAGTCTTCCCATAGCCCTTTCGCAGTTTGCGTGGACGAACAATATACGTCAAACAACGTGTTGGACAGAGCCAACAAGATGCAACCATGACATATATGGTCGCGTTCCTTCTACGCAGATTGCGCCTTCTGGCTATCGGGTGAGGGATTTTCCATCTCCACCGTAGGACAGTCGGTTTCAAGCATCGAGATTAACCTTATGGTGGTTAACCAGATCTTCACGTGTTGTTGCTAACGCTTAAAGTTCTGTCCACCGAACTTTTCAGGCATACCCGCCATATCAACCCTCGATTTAAACATTTTTTTCGACATTCTAAAATCGGTTCGGGATATCTTTTCTAAGATTGTTGGTAAAAAGATTGCCAATGCATATATTAAACAGTAAATCAACGGATCCAAATGAATTAATAGAGAAACAATACCGAATAAGTTTATATTAATCGTATGTTTCCCAATCATTATCCGATTATAATATGCAAAAAGGAACCGATTAAATGAACGGAAATTTAGATAAGGGCATGATCCAGAAAGGGTAAAGCAATAAACATATTGCGACAACCAAAGTAAAATAAAGATTAATTTAGAAGTCAACGAAGCGTCCATGAAATGGACTGTCCTTAGAGAAGATATCGCCCCCACAATACCGATGCGTAGGGTGCTGGCGATCCGCTCCCAGGATACGACGGCTCACGATCTTCGTCGGCGCACACCAACTGGATCGTCCTCGATTGTACCTCAGAGAACTGCAGCCGAGAGGAGAAGAGGGAGACGTTCGTCCGTGAGAGGAAGAACCAGAGAGAGAGAGAGACGGCGTGAGAGGTTCTTCTTACGAGTGAAGAAAGACGGCGTCGGATGAGGGATATAAAAAGATGGGCTCGCGTGCCCTAGCGCGCGGTGACCTTTGGTTTCCGAAAACGTCCCTCAACGGGTTTGTCCATTCGAATTCCAAACCCACGGCTAAATCGAGCCGTTTGGATCAAGTCCAATTCCCAATGTGATCGAAATCAAATTAATCTGCATGATTAATTTATTCGATCAGCCAAATGAAACCCGCAGCAAAAGTATCGAGATCCGAGATCCGAATTGACTCTCCCGAGTCCGTGCCGGAGCCGGAGACGGAGCGGAGCGCGCGCGCGTGTGTGGTCCTCCATTCCTTCTTTCTACTATTGCTACAAGAGCTTCGGTTGTGAACTCATATATAAGCCCACCAAAAGCTTAGGTCTCTAAGGTATGGTACTAAACTTCAACCCAAACTAATTAATGTTTCAAATTTGGCAATTTCCAACTTTCCCTCCAAACCATTTGGTTTCCGAATTGAAACTAAATTAATTTCAATTGTAATTACATAGGCTTTCCAATTAAAACCTAAATGCAATTTTTAATACAACAATTCATACATATATATTAATCTAAACATCGGGAGAAGAAGCCACCGTGAGATACCTCGTTCTTCAGACGGTTTCTCTTCTTCTGATGAGGAGCTTTCTATGGAATCTATTTTCATATATTTGAGGATATCTACGTCCTTTTTCCTTAGTTAATATGGATTTGAAATTGTAGCTTCAAACGATCATAACAGCTGCCTACAATAGTCTAATATTGTATGAATAAAGAGAGAAATAGTAGCCTATAGATTTGATAACTCACAGCCTCTTTATGATTTCAATTTAAAAATATGTAATATCATTGATAGTTGATTGTTGCCATGGCGGAGAAGATGGCATTTGTGACAATTTTTTTAGGATGTTGATTAGATGCTTAATACACATCTTTATAAGAAATCATGAACAGATGAGAAACTCAATGCATTTCTAAACCAAGATTGCTTGGTTTGTTATTGTATTATCCTCAGTTAACTCCTATTTATTGATATTGCAGGAATAGTGGCATGCATACTTGATCAGAATTGATAATCGTTTAATGTTTTAAGTTTTTTTATGTGATTAGGTCATTAGAGGAAAGGTATTAATTTGATGTTTATAGTGAAAACATCGATCAAAGTCATAATTTGATTAAAATGTGAATTTGAAAAAGTCAATATCGGCTCACTTGAGATCTCGTAGTTTAGTTTCAACACCTCAATTAATATGTTCTCAAATCAATGATAATTATACTTAAGTTTGCTCGTATCTCTATCTTTGAGTTTTTCTTATGGTAGTTAAAACACTTTTTGCAGTCTTCTAAAGCCTGGTGATATTTATTCTGTACATATTATTACTTATGTGATGTGATATCTGTAATATAATTGATTTGCTTATATTTGTTAATATCTTTGCATTTATATATTGTGATTATTTAAGATATCTATATTCTTATAATTGAGAATTATTTCTGATATCTTTGATTAAAAAAGGTTATGGTAAAAAGAAAAGTTATTGTGAATATATCTGTTTCTTTCTTTAACCTCTACAGCATGAACTTTTGGTATTTGATCCTCAAGTTTGCGTGAAAGCACTCGAACTTGCAGGTTTTGCATATTCCAAGGGAAGTCAGAGGAAAGCCGAATTTCACCGGTCCTATGCGTAGTTATAGTATTCGATTTATTATATTAACAGTTGGCATATCCATATAAATAACTTAGATTCTATAGTAGAGCAGTTGGCTTGTTAGGCTAATTGGAAAATGCCGAGTCAGTTGGCTTGTTAGGCAAATTGGAAAATGCCGAGTCATATACTCAAGTTGTGGCTTTCTCCCCGTTGGATTTCCACGTAAAAATATTGTGCAGTGTGCTGGTTGGTTTGGTTGATTGAATATTATGTACTTGGTATTAATTTCACGAAAAGTGTTCAAACTGCTTCGAACAACTATTCATCCCCCTCTAGTGGTGTCACGATCCAAGATATCACAGGAAGGAGATTGGTGTAGAAGATCTACCTATTTGGGAATGGTATGAATAACTCAAGATTAACTCAAACAAAGTAACTCAAGAATAGTCAGATACTTGTTTCAGATACTTGTTTCAGACCGATTTATCCTTTATACATGGTTTTATCAATAATTTAAATTGATCCATATTTTTCTAGAGTATGTGTAGAACTTAAAGGTGTCGGATTAGTGTTACAGTTCTCAATTCATGTTTCTTAAGAAGTTAATGAGTATATGGTGTAAGAAAATTTCAATTTTATGTTGTAATAAATATTTTAATTCTTCTAGTAAAATCACTTTAATTTTTTTCATAGTTTTAGAAAATTCTTAACATAAGCATTCCGTTGTAAATTTAAATGCAATATATTATATATATATTTATTTATTCATACAATTAGTATATCATTTTAAAATTTTCACGATTCTCAGATCAACATTCCTACTTTAATATCTAATTTTTTAAAGATTTTCTATTTATCTTTTATAATAATTTTAGATGCTTGTTGAAACCATATAAATTATAATGCCTTTCTAAGTTCGTACACATGATTTATATGTTTAAGATCTTCAAAACCTGGTAGTTTCTTAACGTAAACCTATTTATCTATTATTAAAGGAAGGTAAAGTTTTCATCCATTTGAAAGAAATTTATTTTCTAAATATGGAGCACAAGCTAACAACATCATGTGGCTTCTAATCTCTAGCTACATGACCATATGCTTTCATTACAATCAAATTTTGTTTTTTTAATTTAGGCATGAGTCTTGCATTATTTCTAGTTAATTTACCATCCACATCAATTTTATTTCTATAAATCAATTTAGTTGCTATAGTTGATTAACAAATTGTATTAATTCTTCTTGCATTGCTTGTAATTTTCATCTCGTTAATTTCTTATCGTTAGAAACAAGCATTACTCCTGAAGGCCATGTAGGGTTGGAGCCAAAGCCTATTTGATACTATGGTGTTAAACCAAGCACAAAAAAAATGATTACGCATAATATTTGTCCCAATTATATCGGAGCTAAATCGATTTAAGAGGACCGGATTCAGGTTAAGACCAGGCAGTGTTAAGTGTTGTACATGAATAACTCAGCTAGCATGAGACTGTTGAACTTGAAAGTTCTTGGTGATCTATTTATGCAATAAAAGTTATTGTTTTATCATATCCATCTAAATGAATGTTTGTTGATGCATTTAATATCTATGTCCCTTTTTTTACAATCAGGGTTATGTACTGTAGCCTTATTGAATACCACTACTCATTCGATCATGTTGCAACCTTCTTAGTGTGTTAATTAAAAGGTAATCGTTATACTTGAGTGCATTAATGGGATGGTATAGATATAAACTATTGATGAAGATATTTGCGAGTCCAAGCATGAGATTGATCACAATATATTAGAGCTCCTAAATAACACTACAAGGAAAACAAGTTGTGGTTACAAATTATGCTCGCAGTTATGCTCACAGATGTGGGGCTTGTGGCTACAAAATTGGGCTATGCTCACAACACATGGCCAGTACCCGTAGTTACAAGTCTCGTCGTGAGAATTCTAGCCGTGGCCACTACAAGTAACCGTAGAACTTGTCGTGGTCACAGCTTGCATGAATATCATCCTTACATATTTGAAAACTTTGGCCACAAAATTGTAGCTACACGAAACTAGTGACCATGCAATTATCGTGGCCACAAGTTTCCGTAGCTACGTGATGACATCTTGTTTTTCTCGAAGTGTAAGGGATTTTAAAATGGTTGTCATACTCTCTAACCCCCCACCCCCCCCCCCCCTATTATTACATTTCACTTGAATCATGTTCTAGATATTTGATATGTCACATGCTTAAGTTATAAATATAACAGTTTAACTATTACATAATCACACTGATTACTCATTGTTGTATTGGTTAAAGAGTGATTGCACGATTTTAAGATCCAAGTTTCAAAACTCGGCCTAACTTTTTTCCCCTATCTAAAAAATTTAGTTCTCCTCAATTTTAAAATACTACAAGTTTAAGTATTACTTGATATAAAATGAGATCGGATATCATTTATCTCTCCCATTATTTCTAATTATTTTTGTAAATGAAGTAAATTTTGTTGTTTTTTCACTTTGAACTTTTTATCTAAAAATATTAAAAAATCATTATTGAAAATCATAATCTGTTTGAAAATTCAACATTATTGATATATTTAAATAATATTAAAATGATAGGTTTATCAAAATTTAAAAATCTCATTTGAAAATATGAACTCTATTTTTTAAAAAATATCATTAGAAACTACAATAATTTTTTTCTATTTTTGACTAAACATGATAGATGCATACTTGGCTTCTCCTTGATAAAATTCATGATCTCGTCCTTGATCATGTTGCTGCGCAGTGTAGAAGTAAAGTGAAGGATTGCTGCCTACCAACTAAGCTGCTGGGACAAAGTAGCACATCATCAACATGCATGTGTGTATCTCCTTTTCCTTGTTGTCCATCTTTTCTTGCATGTGTTTAAAGGGAAGCTGTCTATCCTTGTAGAGGACTTTCAGCATGCGTACTTTTCAAGGAACCAAAGAAATTGTATGCATTAAAAAATATCGTTTACCTTATATTTCTACTCAGCAATTAAAGGCCTACTAAATCTATGAAAGAAAAATACTCCCTTCAATTCAGCAAAAGGAATTCAAAACAATCTTTGGAGAATTCTATAAAATTGATCTTATTTAATATCCATTACCATACCTTCCATACCTAAATATATAACAATGAATAATATTAATTTTAATATTGATTTTAATGAATAAGTCGACGGAAAAGCCGTTGTTATATGAACATTTAAGAAAGAATATAAGTGCATGTGTTAATACAAGAACAAGACCTAATCTTGCAATGAATATATTCGTTATTATATACAAAACATCGGAAGGTATGCCAATGAATATTCAAGTTATTTGTCGCCATACGTCAACTTTTAATGTTAACTTTAAAAAGGTAATAATAACGCGATAGGGTGAGTGTTCATTCTTTTCCATCCACCTCACTGTGTCTGCAAATTTATAGAAGTGATATCTTAGTGTGCCATTGCATGCTTGTACTGAACAAAATCTGATTTCATTTAGGGTGTGTTCGTTTGGGGGGTTACCCCCACTTTGGGTGGGTTACCCCCCAAAACCCATATTTCTAACCCACTTGTGGGGTCCACCATCTTTTCATCAAAAAAATATATATTATACCATCATATCATCTAAAAATCATAAAATACTCAACTTCTACTCACTATTCCAAACTTCAATACAATCACATCACAACAATCACCCACTTTTTCAAATTTCAATACAATCATATCATAATAACTATCAACTTTTTCAAATTCCAATACAATCGCATCACACAAACCCTCCTAACCCTTAACCCATCAACCAAACACACAAACACAAAATCGGGTTATCCACCCCTGGATAACCCACGAACCAAACGCACCCTTAGCGTATCTCTCGCATAGCAATGACAGGAGTCATATATCTTTGCTGCAAAACAGAAAATGGCAAATCACATGCAGCTTCAATTCATCGCATGCAGAGCAGCAGATGCAGTCCATATATAAATGAACAGATAAATCTGCCAATATGCCATGCTGAAATTGCTGATCGCAACAGTCTATGGAAAATAAGCTTTACAGGAGTCCCTTGTGAGATTCTGTATACGAGTACAATACCAATATTAATTAATACATCGGGACGTACGTCAACTGAACTTGAAATCTATGTAAACCCATGTGATGTCTGTCCAGAAGAGAAGCTGATCAAGACAGATGCGATGGAACAAGTGGAATGGTGGAGTCTGGGTCGCCCGTGATGACACCTTTGTTTCCTTTGCTCTTTCCATTTGATCTAAAGAGACAAATTATTATGATGAAAAGGATGCATGGTTTGTCATCACCTCGTTTTTTCAGACTGGACGGACTGCAATAACCGCGTCCTCTAGAAGAGGTGAATCCTCTGCTGTGATTTTTCATGCTGTAATGCAGGGGATCCATCGTATGCGAGATGGACGGCTCTGATAGGGGGCCGACCCCTTGCATTACAGCAGGACAAATCACGCAGACAATCGTCTCTGCCTCTAGAATCCTCTAATTTTGACGTTTGAAGTTTGCGTTACTGAACACTTGATTACACCTTCTTTTGCTCAAATGATTATTGTTAGAATTTAGTTGTATTAATTAATAGGATTGAACCAGCATTTCATGTAAAGTTATCACGACATAATCGACTAAGTGAGCATGCTATAGTATGGTAAACTATAATAGCGGACCGTCGCAGCTACCAACTAGAAGCTTGCTCTAAAGGTTTGGCGACAATGGAGTGGTAGACTGCTCTGAAAACCTGTGATGATGGTGTTCATGAGTTATCTTCTTTTGGTGATGTTCCATTCTCATCTCCTTTGATGTGCTTGTTGACAGCTCTGGTTCCATGGGATGCAAGAGTTTTTGTAAGCAGTCGCATCGCTCGATGGGTGCGCTTCTGTTGCCTGCATCTTTGTTGTCATCGCGAATTTTTTCCTACCTCTACTCCACCTCGCTTGAACTCTGCTCCCGCTTCGTCTTCTCCTTGTTGCCCTTCCACTACTTCAGCCTTACCTCGCTTTCATGGAGGTCAAACCTCACTTATCACAGATATACTGAAGAGATCAGAACCCATCGTATGAGCACAAAACAAGAAATATATATATATATTACTCTTGAACCCATCATATGACACATCACTTATTTCCATTAACAGTAGTGAGGCACGTTCTAGATAGATCTTTCCTCATAGCTCTTTGGTAATGTGGCTCCTCTTATTGGGTAGTCTTTTCCATTATTATGTGGAGCATGCTCTGATTTCATTGCAACGTATGTCCTGACATGAGCAATTATCAATGATAAATGACCCTCATAAAGCACGCTCATGGTTGCTTCTCCGCGAAGAAGATCACGTGCCAACAATAGAGGAGATGGAAGGAGATGGAGGCGGTCATGAGAGAGTTGGGGAGGGAGACGTTTGGAGGGGAAGTGTGGTGGGGTTGGCTAGGGTTTCTCTTGATATCTTAGTGGTCATCTACTTGCTCTTATATAGAAATAGTGTGGGATGGAATTTAAGTTGATCAATGTCAACCCACCCTCAACCTACTCCACCTGATATCAATCAAATTCACAAATCCTAAATTTAAAATTTGTGATTCAATTCAAATTCACTAAATTAATATGTGAATCAAATTCTCACAAACAGACGCACGCACACTGATTCATGACTTTTATGAATCAAAATCACATAATCCTCTCACAAGTCAACAATACATGTATAGTCCTATCCTATTATCCGGATTTTATTTTCTTTGATAGTGTTATCAATATCCTCGTGAATCCATTCACAAATCAATTCATGACTCAACGATACATACATACATATTTCTCTCTAGATATCTCGAATAATCATTCTTACAGTGATATCATGGAATATATTATCCATGATTCATACGAATTTGATCCACGTAGTCTACTCATGATCCAATGATAATATGACATCATGATTCATGAATTGGATAGTGAAATACGAGATAATGATATCCACGAATGAAAATACCTTAATCATATCAAATCATATTGATATCATTCTTTTCACAACTTACGCGGATATTTGGACATATTAATAAGAAGATAATCTTACCATGTATAATTACTTAATATTAAATTTAACATAATATTTGGGGTAATGATCATCAAACTTATCAAACCAATAAACCATATATTGAACTGCATCGATGATCTATCTGAACTTTTTGTGGTTGTTCTTCAAACAATTTGGAACTTAGTTTCAATGAACTAAGCTTAAATTCAATCAAGTGCTATTTAACTTATTTTTAAGTAGGGACATTAATCCATTATGTTTTGTAATTTTGTTCTATCTGAACTTTTTGTGGTTGATCTTCAAACAATTTGGAACTTAGTTTTAATGAACTAAGATTTAATTCAATCAATTGTTATTTAACTTATTTTTAGGCAGGGACATTAATCCATTATGTTTTGTAATTTTGTTCTAGTTGAAGCTTCATGGAATATAATTATGATCACATCAACCTCCAGTATTTTCAATCCTCTTGAAACCAATATATTTAAAGATCTTGACAACCTCAAGTATGCGTTCCACATATTTTATCACATTCCATGGTTAAGCAAGGGATATCTCAATCAACCAAAGGGAGACAACATTATTCATATGTCTCCCAAAAGAATATATTGATCTTCTTGAATTTGCATCCTGTTCCCAATATAAGATGATCGATGGTGAAAAATCTTTATTCAAATGTCTTTTGAGCGAGTTCTGGCATCGGGATATATAAACATGTAGTATTCCTTTGAAAGATCATGTATCATGTATACATTTATATGCATACAAGCTCGATAGTATGTAAACCTCGTTGAGTCAACAAACTTGTGCGTTTGTCATGTGTTTGAGTTTGTGTATCTGTTTGCGCATGCATGCGTGCATGTATTTGCATGTGCATCTACATGTGTGCGAGTGCATGTGAGTATATGTATATGTGTGCATACGTGCTTGGTCAAAGGATGATTACCCATCTCATGACAATGTATGATACATGTATGACTTCATATATCTCAGTCTCGTCAAATCAACTTTTTATCTTGATTCATCTAACAACTATAATTCTTTATTCCTATTTAAAAGGCATGCATCGGGTTTATCAACTGAACATTGATCTATAGAAAAGATTTCCATCTCTTCTCAGAGTGAATATCATATTATAAACACTATATGATGTTAGTTGTGTTATTAGTCTGACTCTTTAGATCATCAACTTCACAAGGGTTGTTTTGATTGACTCTTAGGGTCTGTTTGATTGCTAGGTTGGACTGGGTTGGGTTGGGGTACACCGTTGTACCCATCCTTCCAACCCCCTTCCAAGCCTCTCAATCCTCCTCACAGTTTACTATTCACAGGGGTACAATTTACGATTCACAGGGGTACCCCAACCCAACCCAACCCGGTTAGATTGTTAACTATGTAGTATCCATAATGGTCAAGATATATATAACTGTAATCATACATATTGACATGATCAATCATACAAACTCAAATGTGCTTTATTTTAAATAAGAAATGATATAAGTGAAAAAAAACATCTATGATAAATGGCTCTCCATGGAGCTTATGCATCCAACAGTATCCTAGTAATCCTTAGAGTTATTGTAGAACCTCTCTAGACGATGAAGTCATGTAATGATCATTTGACTATTCATTCAAATATCTTGGTCACCTAATCACTCACTTTTGTCACCACTAGCTATGACAAGTTCTATTACAAACTAGCATACATTATGTATAAAGTTGGCATCTTGTACATTCAATACTCGACCTTGTCTAATAGTCCTAATGTCATGTTTCTTGTTATACTTAGGTCACATAACTACCGTCCAATTGAAAAAAATGTTACAATGAGTAGATTTCTATCGTCCACATTAAATACACTTATGGTGTATACTTTTCTGCCTATCTCCCCTATGTAAGACTTCTTGTGTATCTTCCTTAACAACTTCATAGTAGTCTTTAGAAAACGTAACTTTACATCCTTTATCACAGATCTGACGGACACCTGATAGGTTGTTGCTTCAGACTTTCAACAAGACTGGCATGATTAAAGGAAGTAAGGGAGTTTCTAATTGTACCTTCACCAATTATCATAGCTTTGTGGTTGTTCTGGAACTTAACCATTCCATCAACTTTGGCCTCGATACTGACGAAGAGGTCTTTGTCTCCGATCATGTACTCAAAGTATCAGTTGTCCATGATCCACGTGCCATGTCTTTTGTGCTTGATATCCTATTAAATGTAGTATGGTCATATATTATAGTTCACAATGTCGCTAGATATCTTCGGCTCTGTAAATAGTTGATCGAACCATTCGGTACCCGTTGTTTTCAGGTCCTTTGATGGTTAGGATGGTTCATTGGATTTCTCCATACTTTAGGAGCTTTTACATAACTATAAATAACTTTTTCCAAATTAATAGTTTTAGTATGTTTATTGATTTTGACAGTTTTAGAGTCACTAGTAATTGCAGGTTCATACCCAATCCAAACTTGGTTTTAAGCCGATAGTTAGATCTTTACAATTTATCTATGTTTTCCTTCCCTTTAGTGAACCTAGCAAGATCATCAACTAAGGTGTGTGTTTTTACTTTAATTCATTAATAATGATTTCTAAGTTATCTATGTTACTTTTAAGAATAGTAATTTCATGCTCAGTATGTTTTTCAGATATAAAAAGACAACTAGTAAGTTCATGAATATTTTCTTTGAGTAAGCCTACTTCGATCTCATGCTTTTATATTGTGATATGCGTAGATGATTTTAACAGCTTATTTTCCTTTTTCAATTTAATAACTAAGTCATGTAAAGTGGTTACAACAACGTCTATATATTTCATCAAAAGTTACCTTATCGTTGTCAAGAGCCATGAGTCATAACAGTGTCCAAATTGTCCGAGTCACTTCCAGAAGAGATGGAGGAGTTTGAGTTGGAGGAATCCCAAGTTACTAGAAGAGCCTTCCTTTTCAGATGATTGCAATGATGTCTGTGAGGCCCCTTCCTTCGATCTTTGTCTACTAGCTTACCTTTATGGGATTTAGGTTGACTTCGTTTAAGTAAAAAATAGTCCTTCTCAAAGTGTCCCTTCTTATAGTTGAAGCATTATAAGTCACTTTCCTTTCTCTGATTGCCATGCTTGATGAACTTTTTGAATATTTAGGTAAGCATAACTATGTTTTTTCCAAAGCTTTCATGTGTAGATGTATCTTATGTGGCTTGAAGATGTATGTTCCTCTTCTTATTGATCTCCACTTCTGATTTTGTGGTTTGAGTCTTTTCGTATTCATAGGATAGAAGTTTACCCATGATCTAATCAATAATAGGTTATTGGCATCGTTGTCTTCTTTGATACATGTTGCGGTTATACTTCATGCCGATGTGAGTGATCTGAGGATCTTCTTTACCTAATCTAGCTCGATAATCTCTATGCTGAGGTTTCAGAGACTGTTTATGATTAATGAGAATTCGATATACATCTCCCTGATGAATACTCCAGCTTGTCCATCTTGAAAAATATCTTTATTAGTGACGACTTATATGTGTTTCCTTCATTTTCCTTGTATCTTTGTAGGTAACGTTGAGCTTGTTCAATATCTCGTATCTTGTCTTGCATGCAGATCATCATCAACAACAACAACAAAGCCTTTTCCCACAATTAAGTAGGGTCGACTACATGGATTCTTCGCCTCCATTTAAATCTATCGTGGATTAATCATGGGCTTATATCTACAAAACTTAGATCCCTTCGTATAGTCTCTTTCCAACACTTCTTGGGCCGTCCTCGCACTCTCTTAGCCAGCTCAACATCCCAACACTCGCATCTCCTGACTTGTGCATCAACTGATCTTCTTTGCAAATGACCAAACCATCTTAAGCGGTTTTCTCGCATCTTATCCTTGATCGGAGCTACACCAACTTTCTTTCTGATTGCATTATTCAGAATCCGATCTTTACATGTGTGTGTGTGTGTCCACACATCCACCTTAGCATTTTCATTTCTGCGACAACCATTCTCTGTGCATATCTATGGTTCACAGGCCAACATTCAGATCCATTGAGCATAGCAGGTCGTACGATTGCTTTGTAAAACTTTCCTTTAATTTTTAAAGGAATTTTCTTATCACGTAGGACTGCAGAGGCTCCTCTCCACTTTAGCCAACCTACATTTATTCTATTAGTAACATCTCCATCAATTTCCCCATCATACTGTAAAACAGATCCCAGATATCTAAAAGAATCTCTCTTCTGAATGTTATCGTAATCAATCTTCACTTTGATACCTTCACCATTGCTTCCATCAAAGGGAACTCCATATATTCCGTCTTAGCCCTACATATACAAAATCCTTTAGTCTCCAACTCATGTCTCCAGACCTCAAGCTTCTCATTTATTCCATCTCTAGTCTTGTCGATCATCACAATAACATTAACAAATAACATACATCAATGTAACTCATCCTGAATGTGACTTGTCAACTCGTCCATAGTCAACGTGACTCAAAGCTGGACCTTGATGTAAATAATGTTTATGTCAAAATAGTCAGTCTTCCCAGACGAGGTCCTTACACAAGATAAAGCCCTATCGTACATGTCCTTTTATGAGGTTAATGTATATGACAGGTACTGGTCTCTTCTCTAAAACTCTCCACAATATCTCTCGTGGGACATAATTATAAGCCTTATCAAAATCTATAAATATCATATGGAGGTTCTTCCTTTTAGCCATATAAATCTCCATTGTTCTCAGCAAATAAATGGCTTCAATAGTTGAGCGACCTGGCATGAATTCAAATTGGTTTTCTTTTACGCTGGAAACTTGCCTCAACCTTCTTTCGATCACACGTTCTCAAATTTTCATAGTGTGACTCATGAGCTTGATACCTCTATAAATTGAACAATTTTGAATGTCTCCTTTATTCTTATAAAGAGGCATCACGATACTCCTCCTTCAATCTTCAGGCATTTTCTTGCTTCACCAAATAACATTGAATAGATTCGTAAGCCAAGTCAAACCGCGCTCACCTAAAACTCTCCATACTTCTACAGGGATGTCATCCTGTCCTACCCCTTTCCCATGTCTCATAACCTTCAAAGCCTTCTCTACTTCCTTCCATTGTATCTGTTTATAGCTTGCACGATTCAAGTAGCTTTCACTACTAGCTAGATCACCCAAAGTGATCTCTCTATTTCCTTCCCCATTGAAAAGTTTATGTAAGTATTGCTCCCATATAGTCTCTATATCCTTCTGAGTAACAAGGACGTGACCTTCCTCGTCCTTAAGCATCTCACTTGAGAAAGGTCTTCGGTCTTTCTTTCTCTTTCTTTGGCCAACCTGAATATATCCTTCTGGGCCTCCTTAGAGTTGAGATTTTTATATAAAACTTCATAAGCTTTTGACTTAGCTTCGCTTGCAGCCTTCTTTGCTTCCTTCTTTGATATTTTGCAGTTTGTGATAGTTTCCTCTGTTCTATCCTTAGACATAGCTTTAAAGCATGCTCTTTTACATTTTAGCTTCTCCTGCACCCCTTCACTCCCCCACCAAGCCTCTGTTTGACCTGGAGCTCCTCTCTTTGACTCGCCTAGCATCTCTTTGTCTATCTTTCGGATATAATATGCCACTGCCTCCCACATCTCATCTGCACTTCCACTGCAATCCCAAGATAAGTCTTCTAAAACATTCTCCCTGAAGCTCGATTGCTTCAGTGGAGGATTCCACCATCTAGTTCTAGTGATCTTAGGAGCCATACTTTTCTTGACCAGCCCTTTTGTTTGTACATCCAAGACTAACAAGCAATGGTGGGATGTCAAACTCTCTCTTGGGATTACTTTGCAGTCTTTACAACACAACCATCTTTTCTCCTCAACACAATGTATGTGTTCTAGTTAGCCCACTCTTATAAGTAATTAAATGTCCCTCCCTTTTCTTGAAGAGAGTATTTGTTATGAAAAGATCACATGCCATTACAAAATCCAGAATGACTTTTCCCACTTCATTTCTATCTCCAAAACCTTGTCCTCCATGAACATTAACATACCCTGAAGTATCTTTTCTCACATGTCCATTAAGATCACCACATATGCAAATCGTCTCTCTTTGTCGGATTTCTTGTATAATCTTATCTAGATCCTCCCAAAAAGCTTGCTTAGTCCTTTCATATAAACCAATTTGCGATGCATAAACTGAGATGATATTCAGACTTTCTTCTTCAAGCACCAATTTTAGCAAAATAATCCGATCCCCAAATCTTTGCACCTCAACCGTGCAATCCTTCAAATCCTTACGAACAACCACTCCAATACTGTTTCTACCATTATCTTTACATAAATACCAAAGTTTAAAGCCTATCTTCTCGATCTCCCTT
Source organism: Ottelia alismoides (assembly GCA_037367405.1). Lineage (NCBI taxonomy): Eukaryota > Viridiplantae > Streptophyta > Magnoliopsida > Alismatales > Hydrocharitaceae > Ottelia > Ottelia alismoides. The sequence continues at coordinate 78,522 of JAZKJV010005264.1, forward strand.
GCTTTCTCTCCAACCCATTTTGTCTCTTGAAGACATAGTATATGAATTTTCCTTCTTTCCATCGTATCCACTATTTCCACCAATTTTCCAGTTAAAGTGCCAATATTCCAACAACCAATCCGCAAACTTCCATTGCAATCTCTTTTGGACTAGCTTCTTTACTCGCATGCGTCCATTATGCGAGAACCCTTGCAAATTTTGGACTGCATTCGGGCAGTGATGCAGCAGAACTAGCTTAATTACTCACATGCGTTCCTCATGCGAGAACCCTTGCAAATTTTGAACTACATCCAGGCTGCGATGTAGCGGCCCTTACCAATTTTTCATTGCATTTGGCCCTTGTCTTTCATGCAGATACCCTGTTGAATTATTCTTTTGTGATTGCACAAAAGATAGAATTCATTGCCTTAGAGTTGTGAGCAGACTTCTTATTGTCTATATCAAACATAGGTACTCCTACAAGCTTGGACCTAGTGTACTTGGATTCTATGATATTTCAAACATAATAAATATATAAAATACAAAAAAACATTTTAAAATATATTTTTTAACGTTTTATACATAGTTTAAAATTCAAAACAATGTTTTCCTTTAAAACCCATTTCATTCATTTTATTAAAGATAAAAAATATAGGATAAATTTAAATAAAAATCAAAATATAAAAACACAAAAAATATAAAGCATGTAAAATTTATTATTTGGTATACCTTCATATGGGAGAGGTATACATAAAACAACATAAGAATACAAATACAATTCTAAATACACTAAAAATACAAAAAACACATAGTACAACCTAATCACTTAATAATCTACGAATCTACTGTAGTTGAAAGTTTACATCCATTAATTCAACCATGTAATTTATACCATGTAAAAAATAGTTGTTTGTTTGAAATATTTTTGTGGTGCAACGATACTTCGATTCTTTTATAGAAACTTAAATTCCAGAAATCATTACTCAACAACAGGTGAAGCTTGTGTCATCATGGGAGTATCGTTGCCCATGTTATAGTTGGATCTCCCATTCCTTCCCGAGGCGACTCAAAGGGAATGCCTTCGAAACAAAATTTGTTAACATTCCAATTGTATTGTGATTGGGAAAATTGTTCAAATCCTAATTACATATGATTAAGGAATCCATTTGTACAAGCATTTTATATCAATCCTCTTAGGATCGGGGCTATTCATTATCCATGTATTACCATTCTTCTACCTTTAAAAGAGATCTAAAGGGTGAACATCACGTTGTTTCATGTTTGCTTATTTTCATATTTATTTTAAGTTTTTATTTTTTTACTATCTTCTCTAAGAAGAGAATGATGTTATTTTGCATTTATTTAGAAGTACTTGACGAGATAAATACCTGAGCAATGCATGGGTGTGCGACATAGCTGGTATATAATGGAAAAGGGGTGGAGATATGCAATGGGGTACAAGAGAGAAACTCAAATCCCATTCCCAATTATACCGATATAAACAAAGTTCAAATATATAATATATTTTTATACCATGAAACCTGAAAAATTTGTAAACTATATTTTCGTTCATATTCTTCGTAATTATCACTCAAACCTTGCAAGCTCGCTAGCTATTACACTACGGACCCTGACGGACTTTATGGTTAACTTATGGTACGGTTGTGGCGTAACAATTAACAAGTTTTGAGGGTTTACGTGATAATCACAAAAAATACAAGGTTGAGAAGTTAATTCACAAAGCTTTAAGGTTCATGTTGCAAATATTCCAATACATAAACACATATATTTAAGTAGAAAAATTTGCATGTGTATCTATTCAAACTAGACATGGCCAACAGGCTGGTGGCCCTCCCACCCACCTGTTCAAGGGCCGGGCTTAGGCTAGAAGATTTGGGGCATGGGCCGGTTCGATCCGACCCGCAAAAAATAAATAAATATAAGCTGAATAATACATACATTAATAGGATATACTTCAAATTTTTCATATGTGAAACTAGTTTTAAATAAAATTTAATAGTTTACATATCAAGTAACGTGTACACTACTAATATTAATTATATAAACTATAAATAATAGTAATAAAATTATTTATACTTATTACATGTCATTAAAAAATTCAATAGAAAAGAATAAAATATATCATGATCCGATCCGTGATTAACTTTGAAAAAATATTTTTGAACCTCGATTCATTCGAGGTGGTCCATGAACCAATCGGACCCGCATTTTAGCCGGGTCTAATTGAATCGTCGCTGCTTGTTTTTTACGAGCGGACCCATCGACCGCATAATCCACTCCTGTCTCCCCACCACACTCAATCCCTCACATCCCAAAGCCCCCCCTCCCCCCTTTCCCCACCCATCCGCACCCACCACGTACCAATCTCTTTTTTCTGGTCGTCCCCTTTCTCTCGTTTCCGTCGACTGTCGTTTACCAGCAGAGCACACTCGCAGCTGAGGAAGACGACGGCATGAGCAGCGATAAGACGGGGAAGGAGGAGGGCAACGCCAACGCCGCGGGATCTCCTTGCGAGGAATCGAACAAGAAGGTCCGGAAGCCTTACACCATCACCAAGTCGAGGGAGAGCTGGACGGAGCCGGAGCACGATAGATTCCTCGAGGCTCTTCACCTGTACGTGCTCCCAAACTATCTCTGTTCCACCCACTTTTTCCCCCTTTTTTGTGTGCTTGATTTATTTTCTCTTTTGTTTTGATTCACACATGTCGGGCGAGGGGTAAAATTTGGGCTTTTTGTGTGTGTTTGAATGGTTTGTGTGATCATGGAAGATGTTATTTGTGGATTCCTCCTCGAACTACAGATGTTCAAATTTATCCTACTACATAGCAAAGATTCGTATGCCAGGGCTTGCAAGAGGAAGACTTGGGAGACCATCATAATTTCTGAAACTCGATTTCTCGGCGGCATAGATTTAAGTGGTCTAGACATGTACTTCGATAACAAATATATACTTCATTTTCTTCTGCACCGCAAGCCATCCCATTTGTGGCTAATTGTTCTCTGCCGTTAAGTTCACAGTGTATCCTCAAATTTTCAATTCACAGTATTTTTTGAGTTAAGATATCACACTCATCGTTGGCAGAATCCGAATTTGAGTAGAAATTTGTCTGTAGGTCAATATTTGCTAGCACCCACAGTTGCAATTTTGACGGGAGAGGTTAATATATCAGTTGAATGGATCTAAATAACATGGTAATGGTATCCACTTTGGATGATGCTTGTTGAGTGTCTTTTGTGAATTGGAAAATGGTGAAAGTTGTGATTAGAGTTGAGAATAAATTCTCGTTGAATCAAGTAACGCCACCAGTGTAGTAAAGCTTGAACTATGACATAGAATTCTAAGTCTTAAATTTTTTTGTAAGCATTCTAAGTCATAAGTTGAATAATGATTACAGGCATCGTTCAACTTTTCATAAAATGGTGTCGGACACCCATTTTTGCTAAGGACAGTTCCAATACCTACATGTGAAGCGTCACAATCTACAACAAAGGCCTTGCTAAAATCAGGTAGTTGAGTACTGATGCACTAGTCAACAGAGTCTTAATTTTCCGAAAACCGTGACTTGCATGGGGAGATCAAGAAAAAAATTCCACATTTAAGACCACCAATAATTGGAGCAATAGTGATGCTAAAGTTTTGAACAAGGCATTGGTAATAAGAGGCAATTTCTCGGGGAACTCCTAATGTCGGTTACAATTTGATGTAGTATGATTTGAGAATTAGGACAAAATTAGAGATCAATTAGAGATAGAGTTTGATTAAATTACGATTTATCATCATTTTAATTACGCCCAAGTAGGGTCGCTAATTAAGTTAGGATTATGGTTGGTTGTTAATTTTGACCGATTGTGTTCATTGCAATTTTGATTTTATTTAAATAAGTTGCATGTGATTTTCGATTAGTTGTCAAGTCGAGTAACTTAAGGATTAATTAGGATTTGTTAAGATTTGTTTAATTTTCCTTATATTTTTATTTTGTTAATCCACCCCTCTATATAAAAGGGCTGTGAGCCGTTATGAAAGAAAGTTCAAGTTTTATGATAAAATTGCATACTCTCCATATTTCTCTACTCTCTTTCCATTCTCCCTCTAACTCATCTTCATGTTCCATTCCCAAACCCTTCGCAATAGGTGCATCTCCTTTGTCCTCTCACCCTCCCAAACTTTGCTCCATCCAAATTTTATTCCGCATCAATTTGTATTAGAGCATGGCATACAAATCATTCTCATGATTTGATGATCCTTTAAAGAGTTGGTTCGAATTTGCTCTGAAATGCTTCATACAGTGGATACAATCATAAAGGAGATGATAACCCAACAACAATCACAGGAAGTCATGTATACATTAAGCATAACGGGACTGGAGATACAAGCAGCGCATGAAACACTTGAGAAAGAAGAAAATAACAACAAAGAACACAATATTCATGACTCACGACAACTGCCTTCCGATCACGAGAGGTCATCTCCCCCAACCATGATCAACGTACGGACCAAACCTGAGGTCTCGTTAGTATCTCTGCGTCCACGATGCGACCCACATGGGACACACAACAAACTATGTTTGTGCCCAATACAACCCACACAACAAACTATGTTTGTGCCTCCGCCACTTAATGTCTGGTGTCTGTTGTGTGAAGGCCTTGCAGTAATCTGGTCCGGCACAATAAATGAACCTCAAAACTGGATGTTGCTATTCGCATCCTCAAATCGCTACTGACATAAATTCATTGTCACCTCATCAACACAAACCATTGTCGCCCTACTCATTGGAGTCTTGCCATCACCTCATACTCTAGCAATTATCACAATCACAAGTTGGTTTCATGCTGTCAGCGTGCTTCGAATCGTTTCCATCTTTGTGACTTGAAGCTCCATCACTATTGCGTAAGCAATCGATGGCACCGATGCAAATGCAAGCCTCATCGTTCCCCACTCTACAAGCAACATCACCACGGCTACCCCTTGTTGGGGCTCCTGTGCCATCAACACATATGCTATAATCCACCTAGATGCTGCCACAACCATCATTCGAGCAGCACTTGGTGCTACAACCACCGTCTTGAGGAACACTTGGAGCGTCAGCAAAGGAGCCCTAACCCAATGTTGTAGTGTCATTGTTGGAGACATAGCCAAAAGTCCCTACCTTGACACCTCCTTGGCTTTCTTCACATAGAAGAAACCCTTACGATGGTTAAATGAATTTCTCACAAGAGTTCTGCATCCCATAAAAAAGTGGGCAAGTGGTTTTTTAAGAAGATTTTCAAAGAAGCCCTCCATTCAAAGTCTTTTTATCTAAAGGTTGAAGATAAAAAAGACATGTGTATGGGAAACTATTTAAGTGAAAGGGTAGTACAATTGCAACTAAGTCCTCTTTACAACAACAACAAAGACTTCTCCCACAATTAAATAGGGTTGGCTACATGGATTTTTTTGCCTCAATTCAGATCTATTTTGGGCCACTCTTGGGATTAATCCAAATAACTAAGATCCCTTTGGATAAGTCTCATTTCAACACTTCTTGGACCTTCCTTACTCTCTCTTAACCGACTCAATATCCTAAATTTTCAATCTTCTAACTGGTGCGTCAACCGACCTCCTTTGCAAATGGCCAAACCATCTTAAGCGGTTTTCTCTCATCTTATCCTCTATCGGAGATACACCAATTATCCTTCTGATTGCATCATTCCGAATCTAATCTTTTCGCATATGACTGCACATCCACCTTAGAATTTTTATTTTTGCTAACATTTTGATCCGTAGATGATAGAACATAACATGTCTCACTGTTGCTTTATAATACTTTCTTTTGACTTATAAAGGATTTTCTTATCATAAAAAACAATAGAGACTTCTCTTTACTTATGGCAACCTACATTTATTTCCATCAAATGTGCACTTCATATATTCATTCTTAGCCCTACTTATACGAAATCCTTTAGTCTCTAAGACGTGTCTCCAAACCTCCAGTTACTCATTTACTCAATCTCTTGTCTCGTCAATCAACACAATATCGTCATCGAACAGCATACACCAAGGTATCTCGTCCTGAATGTGACCAGTCGACTCGTCCATAAATAAAGTAAAAAGGAATAGACGTAAAGCTGAACCTTGATGCAAATCGATGCTGATGTTAAAATAGTTAGTCTTCACAGACTGGATCCTTACACAAGATGAAGCCCTACCATACATATCCTTTATAAAGTTAATGTATAAGACAAGTACTCGTCTCTTCTCTAAAAGTCTCCACAATATCTCCCTTGGGACTGAATCATAAGACTTTCCAAATAAGTGAAAATCATATGGAGGCTTTTCTTTTTAGCTCTATAAATCTCCATTCTCCTCAACAAGTTGATAGCTTCAATAGTTGAGCGACTTGGCATGAATTCAAATTGATTTTCAGTTACTTTGGAAACTTATCTCAACCTTCTTTCGATCACACGTTCCAAAAATTTCATAGTCCGACTCATCAATTTGTTACCTATATAATTTGAACAATTTTGAATATCTCCTTTATTCTTATAAAGAGGCACCACAACGCTTCTCCGCCATTCTTCAAGAATTTTCTTGCTCCGCCAAATAACATTGATCCTCTACTTCTATAGGAGTGTCATCTAGAACTCCCCAAACTTCTATATGAATGTCATCAACTCCTACCCTTTTTCTAAGTTTCATAACCTTTAAAGCTTGCTCAATTTCCTTCCTTTGTAGACATCTATAGCTTGCACGATTCAGGTAACATTCACTGCCAGCAAGATCTTCTTAAGTAATTTCTTTATTCCCTTACCCAATGAAAAGCTTATGGAAATACTTCTTCCATCTAGTCTATATATTCTTTTGAGTAAAAAAACACTTGTCCTTCCTCATCTTTGATTTATCTCACTTGAAAAAAATCTTTGGTCTTTCTTTCTCTTGTTTTGGTCAATTTGAATATATCCTTTTCGCCCCCATTCGAGTCAAGCTTTTTGTATAAAACTTCATAAGCTTTCGACTTGGATTCACTTACTGTTGTTGCTTTCTTTGCTATTTTTTAAGTTTGTATCAGTTTCATCTATTCTATCCTTATACATAATTTTAAAGTAAATTCTTTTAATTTTTAGCTTTTCTTCATCCCTTTAATCCACCACCAAGCCTCCTTTTGGCATGAAACTCCTCCCTTAGACTTGCCTAGCTTCTCGTCGGCTACCCTTCCGATATAAGATGCTACTGCCTCCCACATCTCGTTTGCACTTCCGTTACAATTACAAGATAATTTTATGAAATCTATTCCTTGAAGCTTGATTGTTTCAATTGAAGATTCCACCACTTAGTTCTAATGATCTCGGGAACCATCATCTTCTTTGCCATTCTTTTATTTGCACATCCATGGTCATCAAGCGATGTTGAGATGTTATGCTCTCTCCTGGTATTAATCTGCAGTCTCTGCAACACATCCGGTTTCTTCTCCTCATCGAAAAGTAATCTATTTGTATGTTAGTCGGGCCATTCTTACAAGTAATTAAATGCGCCTCCCTCTTCTTGAAGAGAGTGTTTGCTATGAAAAGGTCATAATCCTTTACAAAATCCAAGATGACTTTTCCCTATGCATTTTTATCTATCCTCGAAGCCATGGCCTCCATGAACACTAGCATACCTTGAAGCATCATTTCCCACATGTCCATTAAGAACTCTACCTAGGTAAATCATCTCTCTTTGTGCGACTTGTGGCATAATCTTATCCAAATCTTCCAAAAAAGCTTGTTTAATCCTTTCTTCTAAACGAACATGCTGCGCATAAACTGAGATTATATTCACGGCTTCTTCCTTCACTAATTTTAGCAAAATAATCCGATTTACAAATCTTTGCATCTAAACCACACTATCTTTCAAGTCCTTATGAACAACCACTCCATCACCATTTCTACCCCTCTCTTTATCTGAATACCATAGTTTAAAGCATGTCTTCTCGTTCTCCTTTGCTTTCTCTCCAACCTTATTTATCTCTTGGAGACATAGTATTTGATACTTCTTTCCATCATATCTACTATTTTTTTTTTGAAACCAACACTTCGGGGGAGGCACGTCGCGTTGCTCACCCCAAAATTTATTAAAGGCTAAAAAGCCCAAAAGAGGAATTACAACAAAAGAAACGGATCGAGAGGATCCAGCCAAACACGCAGGAAGGAAAAGGGACTATAATAAAGACCAATCGCCCCAGAGCAATGCAGCGTGCGCCAGAATATTCTCCTTGTAAAACCTTTGCCCCTTGAAGATCTTGGAATTTCTTCCAAGCCACATCGCCCAAATACACGCAAAGGGTCGAAGAAGCTCCCCCCGTGGCCTATCTTTATTTACGCGTATTGAGTCCCAAAATGAAGAAGCAGATGAAGCGTTGATCCAAGGAATTTGGGCCTCCGCCCAAATGGGAGCAGTCCCAGGATACATGAAGAACAGGTGTTCCGAAGTTTCCAAGGTCCCAGCACAAAGCGCACAGTCGGTGGAGCCGAACCCCACGAATAACCTTGCACATCTATCTCGAGTCAAAATCCGATCGCGTCTTAACAGCCAAAGGAAGAAGATGACCCTCTCCGGAAGCTTTATATGCCAAAGAAGTTGCAGATCTTTGCACATGAGGTCATGTTGCGTAACCTCCTGCTGCGATATTGCCCTGAATGCCCGCCGCGTGGAAAACTCGCCATCGCGCCACACCCAATGGTCCTCGCCCACCGAGGGCGTGGGCGCATCTTTAAGCAAATGAAGGAGATCCAAATGGTCCGCGAACCGCTGATCAGAGAGGTAGCTGTGAAAGGAAGGGAGCCAGACATCCCCACTCCAGCAGGAGGCCACCGTCGAATGCGGATCTCTCGACAAAGCACACAGCCGAGGGAAGGAAACGGCCAGCCCCCCCCCCCCCCCCCCGCCCATTGATCGCGCCAGAACAAGAAAGAGTTTCCATTGCCGAGCACGGGTTTAAAGAGATGAGAATATCGTCGAGCAACAGAGACGATCCCCCGCCAAAAGGGGGTACCAGAACGCCGATCATTCGGCTGAAGCACCATGTCCACCCCAAGGTTTAACACCTTTTGCAGAAGGCAAGGGAAGAAGGTGTTCGTGCCACCCCAAAGCCTGTTGACCCACTTCAGAATCAGTGCGTCATTAACTCGATCCAGCCGCCGAATGCCCAGCTCGCACTTTCTTTTAGTGACCTCATCCCAAGACACCAGGTTAGGACCACGAGAAGAAGGTCCCCTCCTCCCCCAAAGAAAGTTCCGCATCAAAGCCTCGAGGCGCTTCCTAATCCCCGCGGGGATAATCCAATTCGAATGCGGATCTCTCGACAAAGCACACAGCCGAGGGAAGGAAACGGCCAGGGGGCCCCCCCGCCCATTGATCGCGCCAGAACAAGAAAGAGTTTCCATTGTCGAGCACGGGTTTAAAGAGATGAGAATATCGTCTAGCAACAGAGACGATCCCCCGCCAAAAGGGGGTACCAGAACGCCGATCATTCGGCTGAAGCACCATGTCCACCCCAAGGTTTAACACCTTCCGCAGAAGGCAAGGGAAGAAGGCGTTCGTGCCACCCCAAAGCCTGTTGACCCACTTCAGAAGCAGGGCGTCATTAACTCGATCCAACCTTCGAATGCCCAGCCCGCGCTCGCACTTTCTTTTAGTGACCTCATCCCAAGACACCAGGTTAGGACCACGAGAAGAAGGTCCCCTCCTCCCCCAAAGAAAGTTCCGCATCAAAGCCTCGAGGCGCTTCCTAATCCCCGCGGGGATAATCCAATTCGGCGCATCATATCTACTATTTCCATCGATTTCCTAGTCAAAGTGACATATTCTAACTATATATCCCCAACTTTTTTTTGCAACCTCTTTTCGACTAACCTTTTTACTCGCATGCGTCCATCATACGAGAACTCTTGCAAATTTTGGACTGCATCTGGACGGTGATGCAACAGAGATAGCTTATTTACTCGCATGCTTTCCTCATGTAAGAACCCTTGCAAATTCTAAACTATGATGCAGCGTGGACCCGAAATATTGGGCCGCCTATTTATTTAAATTTTAGTCGTCAATTTTATTTATGTTTATTTGAGTTGTCGCAATTTTAATTAAATAAACGAGATGGCCTGTGATCTCAATTAGTTAGTTAAAGATTTGAGTTTCAAAATTAGTCGGTTAATTAGTTAGAGTCATTTTAGGATAATTGGTTATTTTTCTAATTTTGTAATCTCATCCCTCCTATATAAAGGGATGATGGTCCATTGTTTTAGTCAGTTCGAAATTAATGAAAAATTGAGATCTTTATCTCTATCCCCTCTCCTTCTCCCTTTCCCCACGCGTGATCTGCACGTCTTCTTCTCCAAATTCCTCGTACTCCCGACGAGTTTCTTCTCCTCAACCCTTCCAATTTCTTCTCCACCAAACATCGACCGCAAATCAATTTTTATCGCCGCGCCAAAATCCATTTTGCATCAATTGGTATCAGAGCATGGCCTACAGATCATCCTCACGATCTGAAGATCCGTCTAGGCGCTCGCACCAACATGAGTCGAGGGATCATCGTTTATCCGAGCAAAAACGACGAGCCATCGACGCCTACAACGAGGAGACGAAGCGCATGCTATGTTATTTCCAAACCACATTCCACTCCGAGTTTCGAGCTCGTATGCTAACTTCGAGGCCCTACGCGCTGCCCAATCAAAGCCTCCAGCCCCCGAAGCCGTTGTCACGAGTTTTGACGAAGAAAACCGCACTGTGGAGGAAGATTCGCCCGCTGTCCAGGTACTTTCAGACCTACAGAAAACCCCGAAACCAAGCGACGCCGCATCTGCAACCCTCTCGCGGGCCCCACCGCCACCCGCAAACCCCCGCGATCTTCCCCTCGCCCCCAGCGACCCCAACCCTGGCGCCGCCCCTCCATGCGCCATCACCACCCTCCCCTGCGGTACAACCCCCACAACCCTAACCCCCATCCCTGAGGACCTGTCCCTACAAACCAAAATCCCGTAACACCACCACCTATCGCTACCGCTCCCACCTCGCCGCCCTGCCTACCCGCGATCAGCGACGCCAAAACCCTCCTTCCCTCACCGCCGCAGCCCACCTGCCTCAGCCCCACGTTTCTTCCCCGTGAACCCTAACCCTCCCGACGCCGCCTCCCTTTGTCCCCCCCCACCTGCGCCTCTTCTCCCCAGGTCCAACTCGCCACCGCCGCCTCCTTCGCATCCCGCCGCTTCCCTCCCCATTCCCGTTCCTACACACGCACTGCGCACCCCTCTCCTCTTTCCCTTCTCGCTGCCGCCCGTTCCCTCTCTCTCACGCGTGCTGCCTTCCCTCCCCAACCCAAACTCCCGCGCCATTGCCAATACCGCCCCTCTTCCCGTGCGCCCACCCTCGCGATGCCGCCTCCCCTATCCGCGTCGTATGCGCCAGAAGATCGGGAGAGCCCTAACCGAGGGCCCGATGACTAGGGGATTTGAATCCCACGACATGTGGGATTGGAAATTACTGGGGGAAATTTACAAGAAACCCCCCCTGCAACAGTTTTTATTCAAAGGGAAAGTGCAAGAAACCCTCTTACGAAAATTGCTTAAGTGAAGGGGTGCGAAAATTGCGCCCAAGCCCCCTGCTGCGATTTTTTTTTAAAAAAAGTACTGAAAGAAGGCAATTGGGATGACTTCCTTATTTTATTAGGACTAGGACCTTGGGATTCATCTATATAAGGACCCCATGGCTTCATTCCTTGGACACATCTCCTCCTCTCCTCTCCTTGTGTCATTGCTTTGCTATGGATTCTCCAAAGGCCATGTTGTTCATGCCTCATCAATTCTTCGAGCACCACGTCAATGGAAAAAAAAATTAGATGGACGCCGCCTATGCGCCGTACCTGCTATTCCACCACGAAGGCCATGTCACCAATAGCCGCGTGTGGCTGCCGCCGTTCACTCCACACCAATTCTTACAGGGAATGATTGAGAACGCTGATTCAACCTCCAAGCCTGCAGATCCAGCAATTCGTCGGGAGACGAATTTTTTAAAGCGGAGGAAAGTTGATGCAGCGTGGACCCGAAATATAGGGCCGCCTATTTATTTAAATTTTAGCCGCCAATTTTATTTACGTTTATTTGAGTTGTCACAATTTTAATTAAATAAACGAGATCGCCTGTGATCTCTCAACTAGTTAGTTAAAGATTTGAGTTTCAAAATTAGTCGGTTAATTAGTTAGTCATTTTAGGATAATTGGTTGTTTTTCTAATTTTGTAATCTCATCCCTCCTATATAAAGGGATGAGGGTCCATTGTTTTAGTCAGTTCGAAATTAATGAAAAATTGAGATCTTTATCTCTATCCCCTCTCCTTCTCCCTCTCCCCACGCGTGATCTGCACGTCTTCTTCTCCAAATTCCTCGTACTCCCGACGAGTTTCTTCTCCTCAACCCTTCCAATTTCTTCTCCACCAAACATCCACCGTTCAAATCAATTTTTATCGCCACGCCAAAATCCATTTTGCATCAATCATACGAGCAACGATGTAGCAACTCTTGCCTATTTTTCATTGCATTCGGGCGATGCAACATATCGCTAGTTGGAACGCCCAACGAAATTTAAATGTTTGCTTAAATCCATGCCGAAAAGATTCGATTGTCTTGAGGCAAATTTATAAATAGTATTTTGTAAAAATACTAATTAGAAATTTGTCTCTGACTGTTGTACGCTGGTTGTCGAGTACCTAAGACAACCCTCCTCAATTTACCTGAGCTTGGGACCGGCCATGGATGGGTTAACTAAGTCCTCTTTCGTACAAAAATTCAAAAAAACACTAAAGATAATAAAAGAATAACAAATTTGTGGATCAAAGTAGGACCAATCCTCTGTATAAGGGAGTTATGAGTCATTGGGAAATGCAATTCCCATTTTATTATAAAATCGGAGATTCTCCATATTTCTCTCTCCTTTTTCCCTTCTCCCTCTGAGACATCTTTGCTTTTCTTTCCTCAAAACTCCATGCAACAGGTGCATCTCCTTCTTCTTCTCACCCTCTCAAAATTCTCTCCACCCAAATTTTACTTTGCATCACAGTTTTAGAAGTGGGCCGTGTCTTAATGGCCTTGATTTTCTTATGGTCAACCTTTCTACCTTCTGTGAACATGTTGTGACTCAAAAAAAAATCAGACAATCAATCTGGAATATGCATTTTTTGATGTTGATAAAAAGTGTGGTACACCCAAATATTTTTTTTAAAGAAAAAAGGACCACCATATAGGTGTGTGCCCAATGCCACCTCCAAATAGTTAGCACGTGGCCAGAAGAACGAGTGCTATACATATGCATATAATCAACATAGACCTGAGGCACTTTCCAGTACGTGATAGGAGCTTTACTGGATTAAATTTCAAGTTAAAATAAGTGAACTATTTGGATTCCAGATGATTGGGACTTAGTTCAAAATAGTTTGAGATATTAGGCTCAAGCCCACCCAAATCGTATTGCCTCTCAAGAAGTTGGTTTCTAAGAGTGTAAATTATACATGGGATCATATTGTTCCTAATAAATTCTATAAGCATCCATGGGATTCGCATGGAGATCTCATGCAAAATTGCAATCTTTTGTTTGTTATTATAGGAGTGGGACTTCATGGGTTTATGGAAAAACAACCCATCTTTTTAAGAGAGGGTGAGGGACCATGAGTTTCCACACAAGAAAACCCTCACCATTTGTCTTCCTCATAAGGAGGCGTGTCATCTTACACACCCACCATTCCTTTAAATCCTATATACTACCTCCTTTCTACTCACTTCTTGGTGATCATATCTCATAAGGAAGAGGATTATTGCATGTGATGTAGACTTGTAGTGGTATGATGTAGTAATAGGTTTGGACCGTTTGGTGTCTTTTTTGAGGATCAAAAGAGGGGGTAACACGCTATGGTGCCCTCCCCAATCTATTAAAAAAGAATAAGGAAAAGAAAAGGGATACAAGCAAAGGGTCATAAAGATGACCAGGCTTCCACAAAAGCCTTGGACCGCGCTAACACATTTTCCGTATAGAATCTGTAGCCCGAGAACACCAATGCGTTTCTCTCCAACCAAATACACCACAGTAACGCCAGAGGACCTAACATCTCCACCTGCGGTCTGCGGGGGTTAGAACGGAACCCCGTCCAAAATGTGTCGAAAGAAGACGTGTCGACCCAATCGAGACCCAGGTCGAGCCATGAATACGCAACGCGTTGACATTGGAAGAATAGGTGATCCACCGACTCGACGACCACCTCGCAAAGGTAGCAGGACTCGGAATCAGCCCCCAAGAACTGCGCGTAACGATCCCGCGTCATTAGGCGTTTGCGCCTGAGGAGCCATAGAAAAAACTGATACGCTCAGGGAGGTGAAGGCCCCATATGGAGGAGCAATCTTTAGCGAGGGCCTCGGAAAGGCTTGGAGGTGGCCTCCGAATAGTCGCATAGGCCTTCTTGACCGTGAAAGGAGTGCCTCTCCACACCCAGTGGTCCCGCACTCCCGGGGCCCTCGCAACCGGCCAGAGAATCTCATAGCCGAAGGAAATAATATAGTCTTTGGTCTGAAAAATTAGCGTTGAATCTGGGCATCCAGTTCCCATCACACCACACATCAACAACTTTAACCTCCCTGTCCGCCGCCAAGGCAAATAGCATTGGGAATCTAGAAGCGATAGACCCCTCACCAATCCAGTTGTCGAGCCAGAATGCAAACGACAGGCCGTTGCCCAAGATGGCCTAGAACAAGTCCTGGTATCGGGGCAGCAGTGAGAGAATCCCCCTCCAAAATGGGGAAGGTCCAAAGCCCAGAGTGGGCGCAGGGGCCAGGGTGCTCCGACAGAGGTAGATCCGGCGGATCAACGTGCAACATAAATCATTTGAGGTCCCCCACACGCGGGAGATCCATTTCAGTAGCAACGCCTCGTTCATATCATTTAAGTTACGGACACCCAACCCTCCTTCCGATTTCTGCAACGTGATCGTGTCCCAATCAACAAGATGGATGCCCCCGGCCATCAGCCCGCTCCCGTGCCATAGGAATCTCCTCATAATTCTTTCAATACGAACACAGATCCCCTTTGGCAATAAAGACGTGGACATGAAGGTGGGGGATGGATGCCAGTACCGCCTTTAGAAGTACCAACCTCCCCCCTGAAGAGGATGGAGGAACTCCATCCTGCTAATTTGCTCTCGATCTTCTCAATGATTGGAAGCCAATCCGCCATCCGCGCACGACCGAAAGTAAGGGGCATCCCGAGGTAACGAAACGGCAGATTGCCGCAGCCAACCTCCAGATCAGAAGAGTAAAAGCGTGCCTCCTCCTCGGGGTAGGCAAACAACACCAAAATGGATTTGTCCCGATTTTGGACAAGACCTGCCATTTCCCCAAACAGATCCAACACGGTGCCAACCGCCCCAACCTCCTCCCTACCCCCCTCCACGAAAAATAATGTGTCGTCCGCATATTGTACCAGAGGGATATTAAGATCGTCCTTGGAGAAACCCAAGAACAGGTCACAACGTTGCACCTGCATCAACATGCACCCAGTGTATCCGCCACGATAACAAAAAGGAGCGGCGCAAGGGGGCATCCCTGCCTGACTCCCCTTTGAGGTTGGTAAAACCCGCCCTCCGAACGGCCATTGACAAAGACCGCCATAGACGTCGTGGTAACACAACGCTTCATCCAAGAAATCCATGTGTCGGGGAAGCCCCTCCTAACTCCTATGCAAAGCTTCCCATAGGAACTAGGAAGCGCCAATCGAGAGCATGGCCTCAAATTTCAGCGAAATTCGATCGAATTTCTATCGAATATCGATATCCAGTCGAAATCGAAATTCGACCGAAATGATCGAAATATGGGGATCCTAGTACAAAAAATGACCGGAATGACCGAAATTCCGGTCGAAATTTCATCGAAATTCCACCGAAATTCTGTTATGCTCGATATCGAAATGGAGACCGAAACCGACATTTAGGGCCTTGATCGAGAGTATCGTAAGCCTTGGCAATATCTACCTTCCAGAGCATAGCCTTCCTATCAAGCCTCTTCCATTCAGCTACAATTTCCGACGCCATAATGAAACAATCCCCAATTTGCCTTCCGGGGATGAAAGTCGCCTGGACGGGCGAAATAAGGTTCGCGAGAACCCTACTGAGGCGGAGGGCGAACACTTTAGCAATAATCAGATAAAGGCCGTTGGAAAGGGCAATTGGACGGAACTCTTCAATGCGCTCAGCCGCACCATTCTTCGGAAGGAGCACAATCAACGCCCGATTAATCTTTTCGAACCCCGCGTTGCACAAGCAAACCTCGCGAACCACCTCGAAGACCTCTCCCTCGAGAAGATCCCAGAAATCATGATAGAAAGACACGGGAAAACCGTCCGGCCCAGGCGCGCCATCCGCGTTGAGAGACCAGATAGCGGCCCGAACCTCCTCCAATGACACTGGCATGACCAGACCCGCAACGAACTTCGGTGACAGCGGCTCCGCCCTGTGGCCCAGCTAACGCCATCTGCGACGAAGGGACCGGGACGAGAAGGTACGGAAGTGCTTGGCGATCGAATTACCCATGTCCTTGTCACCCGCAACACGAACGCTGTCCACGATGACCGAGCGCAAAGCATTAGCACGTCGTCTACCGCTGTGCGCTGGCAACACGATGAAAGAATGCCGTGTTGGCATCCCCCTCCACTAGCCACTTGTGTCGAGAACGCTGGCGCCACTTTGCAACTCGCTTCTTATCATCCAGCGCCACTTATTTGAGACAAGACTCCTGCCTTGCGAGATCTACATGAGAGAGAGGGTTGGAGTCCTCGAGCTGATCAAGGCCGACAAGGACCTCCTCAGCCGAGGCCCTGGCCGCACGGCGAGCCGCGCGCGACTCCTTCTTTAATAAGCAAAGCCTTCCCCACAGCGAAACGACCTTCTGGAAGAACCTCGAGACCGCCGAATCCGAGGCAATCGTAGAGGTCCAGTGTTGGGTAACCAGCTCGCGAAAAGAGTCCTCGAGAAGCCATGCCTTCTCGTACCTGAAAAAGCCCCGGGGCGGAGATTTCTCCCCCGAGTCCCAAATGAGCGGGGAATGGTCTGAGCGGGTCTGAATCCTCATCATGGCGAAGCACGAGGGGAAGAGATTTAGAAGTTCGGACGACACCAAGAACCGGTTGATGCGGGAGCGAGAGCCGGAGCTCCTCCAAGTGTACTTTGTGTTAGGAACATCAATCACCTCAAGTTCCAAATCATCTAATAACTCCACGAATTCAGCCGACCCCTGGTCTTGGCCGCCATGCAACCCCGGTCTATTGGTAGAAAGCAAGGTAACGTTGAAGTCGCTACCGATCAGCCACGCGCCCCCCGGGAAAGAGGATCTAGCCGAGCGAAGGTCATCCCACTGCTGTCGACGGTCACCGGCCTGGTAGGGCTCATAAACACAAGAGACGACAGAAGTCTGCAAAGTGGAGAGGCACTCGAGGAGAACCGTCAATACAGGGGATCCCCTGAGTTCCGAGCGCAAAGCAAAATTGCAATCTCGCCAGGCAGTTAGTATACCTCCCGTGGATCCCACCGCGTCCATAGTGCGATAATCGGAGATGGGACCAGCGTCGAAAGAGCGCCAAATATCCCTCGAGCAAGCCTGCAACTTAGTTTCCTGAAGCAAAATGATATCACAACACCATTCGAGGAATCGAGAACCCAAGATCTTCCTCTTTTCCGGGTCACCCAGACCCCTTACATTCCAAGTGAGCACCTTCATTGAGAACCGCTGCGGTTTCCCCCTGTAAGGACCACACCCGCCAACGCAGCCACCCGGGCCAAACGATCGGACACCGGCAGAGGCGAGGTGTCGGCCCGACGCGCCCGCGGGCGCCTTCTGTACCTCTTTCCGACCTGCCTGTGGTCAGGCCCAGGAGAGGTACCCAAAGAAGAAGTAACCGAGTTAGAGTTCCCAGCAAGAAGCGACCCCCAAGAAAGGGGACCCTCCTCCGCTCCAGTCGCGCCCAGATCCTGGCCCCCCACCGGGGATGGCCTGTCTTCGAGGACGAGAGTCCAACAGGGCCACTCAAGCCCAAGGATTTCATCAGAAACGTAAGAGCCAGCACAAAAATATGAAGGGGCAACCGGATCCATCGCCCGTTGCTCCGAGGAGCCCGCAGGCGGATCCATTACCCAAAAGCCGGGATGTTGCGACCCGGAGTCCGAATATCCGACTCCGAGGTGGTACCGTTAGGCCGGAAGAGACTGCCATCAATCAACTCGAAGGGGAAGGGTGGTTTAGCGCATTCCCAAGAGCGCAAAGAGATACAGGCTCCCGACCCGAAGACGATATTATGAAAAGGCGGCAGAAACCAAGGCGTCAACCCCACAAAGGGAGCACACGTGGCGTCGAAGGCACCGAATCGATTCGGATCGGCAGGAACCGAAGCGATCCCAGGGGAAGAAGGCGAAACGTCCCCAGATGAGGAAGACGAACCGAACTCTCCAGCGGCCGGAGCTTCACCGCTGGGATCAGGAGCACCACGGTGGCCGCCATCACCGCCCACGGCACCCGGCGGAATAGAGATCTCCATTTGATCCAGCAACTGAATCCGCATAGGAAAGCGAAAACGACCAACGATCAATTCCGCCTCCGAGAGGGGATGGACCGAGGCGGGGCAATCCAATAAGACAAGAGTAATCTCCGGGTCAGAACCCGGGAGCGTACCATCCTGGAGAATCCGAAGAACCGAGCCCAGGCCCCTGAGCGGTGGAGCCAAGCAATGAACAGAGCGCGAGAGGAACGGGACACCCCGAACCTCCGCCACCCTTCTCGATACACGATCGTCACCGCCATCCGCAAACCTGGCACATCACCACGCGAGCCCACCTGGTCCCGTCCAATCAAGAAGACGTCAGCGCTGAATCTCCGAGAGGCCCCGCACGCAGCAACGACGAGGCGCCAACCCCACAACATCTCTTGCGAAAGCGCTGGCGAATTCTTGCTCGATGGCCGAACGAATATCCTCCACACGCAAAGAGTCCTCCACCCAGGACCCGACGAGGAAAGCATGCAAGGACGGTGAGACAGGAGATCGTGGAACCCCACGGACCGCCAAACAGCTCTCCGCAGATATAGAGTTTGGTGTCTTTCTCGAGGATCTTTACCTTGGTGTCTTCCTGAGGATGTTTACCTATGCAACACATGGAAGAAGACTTTGACAAATGACTTAAATTAGGTCACTTCTTATGGCACTTGATTTCACGTCTCATCAATGCATGGATGCATACATACCTCGTTAATAAATTAATTCTAGGAGGAATGGGGAGGATGGGTTCGGGAGGTGCGGGTTCAGGAGGTGCGGGAGTTTGGAAGAAGCATTCTCAGAAGCGCGTGTGGGTTCCGAAGCAGATCGGTCTTCGGCGCGGCGACCAGGAGTTTGCCACTCGTCACCCGGGTCTGCGCTCGAGGTGTCGCTGTCAAAGATGAACGTAACGAGGATGGTTGGGTGAAGGTGTCTCGCTCTAAGCCCGGCAGGCGCTGTTTTCGCTGCGCGGGTCGTGGTCATCTGGTGTCTACATGCAAGGCGCCTCCTCGATGCTTCCGGTGCGGTCGTGTTGGGCACCGATCGTTTTCGTGTAGGGAAGAGCTCATGGATTTCCGGCGGATGAAGTGTTCCTCTCGCTTGGAGGACCCTCCCCGTGGGCGAGGTTCCTCGGCCTTGCGGGACTCTCGCTCTTTCGCTCAGGTGGTTTCCGACCGCGTTGGTGCCGCTTCGTCTAAGGGGAAGAGCATTCCTTCTTCTGCGCCTTCTGGCTTTGGCGATGCTGGCATTCCTTCTTTTCCGGCGAAGTTAATCCGTGAGAAGTTGCCGGAGGCTCGGATGCAGCAGGACTCGCCTCGGGATGGCATCCACTCTCCTCTTGTGGAAGATCCTCCGGCAGGGGCTTCTTCGGATTCTCCGGCGAGCTCTGGTCCGAAGGCGTTGGATGCCAATCATGGTGTGGCGATTGGCGTGGTGCAGCGGCGAGGCTTCGACCGTGAGGCGATTCAATCTGCAACTCTTCTTCTCCTGGGCGAGGGCTTCTCGGGGGATTTCTTCTACTTGGATGACATTCGTTGCTGTGTTCGAGGACTCTCCCCGGAGCAACGGGAAATCCTCCTTTCTCGTTCGGATTCGTCGGTCGTCAAGTGGCGTCGACCACAGGTTGCTGATGGTGCTTCTTTAACCTCCGAGATATGTGTGGTGGAGGTCCGCGGCGTTCCGTTCCTATCTCGCTCGGCTCATTGCCTCTCCAAGGTTATTCACAGTTGGGGTCAGGTGGTGGCTATCTTGGACGATGGCCTGTCTCCCGGGTCTGATTGGTCTTGCACAAGGATTCTGGTGGAATGCTCTTCCACCCTTTGCCACTCAGTGTCTGGCAAGACTTTTTCTGAGATATTGGCTCTTGGCCGATGGTCTTTCAAGCTCGAGTTCTTCTTTCCGCCGCCGGCGGCTCCGTCAGTGCACTCCTCGGCCGGGATCGCTGCCCCACGGTCCGGCGACGGCGGTTCGTCTTCGGAGGCCCACGTGTCACCTTCCATGGATGTTCCCGAAGCGTCGCTGATGCATGACAACCCTTCGACTTCGTCGCCTGGGCTTCGGTTCGCGTGTGCACTGGGACGGGCGCCCTCTCACGTGCCTAGGGGCTTTTTCGAGGACGATCCGCGGTCGGTGGATTTATCTGACATTCCCTTTTCGCTGGGATGCGGCTATGCCCCGTGTTTCGATGTGGCGCTTCCGATTCCTCTTTCCGGATCGGTTCCTATTCGAACCCTCTCATGGGCCGCGTCTGACCCGATTCTGTTAGGCGACTCTCTTATTTACTCTGCAGATATTCCATGCCCTATTCCTATTTCAGCGGTGCCCTTCTATCAGTCGCCGTGCTATGAAGACATTAGTCCTTCTTCCTCATCATCCTCGCCTATTCTGCTGGCGATCGAGTCGGCTCCTCGGCGGTCACCCCCGAGCACGGTACTGACGCTATCCCTCATCTTTATAGACAGCCTTCATCTGCTTTTGGGCTTTCTAGGTCTTCTGGCGATCAAGGGGATTCCTCTCCAAACGCTGTGCCGCTTTCTCCGCCTCGATCTGTTGCCTCGTGGAACTCTTGGAATGATTCGGTTGCTTCCCCGACTAGATTTGGGGTTGTTTATGCTCGGCGCCTGGATCTGTCATTCGAGGGGCTATCTCCTACGCCCGGTTCTATTATCTCGGGAGGCGGTGGCGGAAGCGGCTGGACTTCGCCGGCTGAACCAGCGCCGTGCTCAAGTTTAGCGTTTCCTCGGTCACTTTTTGGGAGCTATTTTGTAATATTTAATGAAGCTTCTCTCCTGGAATGTTCGTGGTCTGGGTGACCCTCTGCGTCGCAGGGCTTTGGGCTCGCGCTTGGTTGATTGGGAATGTGACGTCGCTCTTCTACAGGAATCTAAGCTCTCCGGAGTAGATGACGCTTTTTGGAGATCGTTTGGGGCGGGACAGGTGGATGCTTTTTGTTCTTTGGACGCGATCGGTTCTTCTGGTGGTGCTATTGTGGCTTGGCGATCTTCAAGATTCTCTTTATCCTGCTCTCGTCTGGGACGTCACTCTATTTCTGTAATCCTTGTGCATGTGGACACTAACGTATCTTTGGCTTTCTCTTGTGTTTATGCCCCTTTATGCCACCTTGCCCGTCGTGATTTATGGGAGGACCTGCTTGGCGATGCCGCAGCTTTTGGGGATATTCCGTGGATTTTGGGGGGGGGATTTTAATGTTACTTTGCTTTCAAACGACCGCCCCCGTGGACGGGGGGGAAGGGATCCAGGTTCTGCTGATTTTTTGGATTTCATCAATGATTTGGCTCTGGATGATTTGGTGGCTACGGATATCATATACACTTGGCGTAATAACTCCTCTCGATCTCGGCTTGACCGGTTTCTGGCTAATTCACGTTGGATGGATGCTTTTCCCCTATGCTCGGTTTCTTCTCGTCCTCGGTCTTTTTCGGATCATAGCCCCATTATTTGGGATTCGGGCGAGTCGTCCCGACCGCACGGTATTTTTCGTTATGAGAAGAGTTGGCTTCTGGAGCCTAATTTCAAGGAGCTGGTGCGCAATCATTGGTCCCAGTCGTCCTTCCCTGGTGATGCGGCTCATCGTTTTGCTCTTAAACTCTCATCCCTTCGACGAGTTCTTGCTTCCTTCAAATTTTCTACGCGTCAGGCTCGGCTTTCCGTTCGTAACGAGGCCGAGGCGATTATTTTTCGTTTGGATTGCTTGGAGAACATTAGGGAGCTATCCCCGGAAGAATTAATCGAAAGATCCTCAGCTGCTCAGATCGTTTCGGAGGATGACAGGAAAAGAGCCATTGAATGGAGACAACGTTCCCGTCTTCGTTGGCTCAAGGACGGGGATGCTAATACAGCTTTTTTCCACCGGGTCGCCAGTGCACGTAAACGAGCTAACTGTATTTCTTCCATCGAGATTGGGGACGCTTTATTTCAGACTGATCGTGAGATGGGCTCGGCTTTGGTTAATTACTTCAAGAATTTTTTCAATCGCCTCCCCTCTTCTTCCTGGCATTGGACGGCGTCCGGTGTCCCCTCGCTCTCTTGCTCGGATGCTGCTTTTTTATCTCGGCCTTTATCGCTTGACGAGCTTAAGGGGGCGGTTTTGGACCTTTACGCTGATGCTTCTCCTGGCCCAGATGGGTTCCCTATATCCTTCTATAGGGACTTCTGGGATGTTATCGCCAACGACGTCTTGGATGTGGCCCTCGAGTTCTGTGAGGGGAACCGGGGATTCAACAGGATTAACCGGGCTTCTGTGGTTCTCATTCCGAAATCCCAGGGTGCTCGTCGTATTGAGGATTTCCGCCCTATTGCGATTTCCAATGGCATTTACTTGATCATTGCGAAGGCTTTGGCCCGTCGCCTAGCGCCCCTTCTTGGCTCTCTCATTTCTCCCTCCCAAGCCGCCTTTGTTCAAGGGAGGCAAATCTCTGATTGTTACGCTCTCGCTTCCGCTATCATTGACGGTCGGCACAGAAATGGAACGAAGGGGATTCTCTGGAAAATTGATTTTGCTAAGGCGTACGACTCCTTGGACTGGCGCTTCTTATGGTCGGTTTTGAAGTCTCGGGGCTTCCCTCCGTTGTGGATTTCATGGATCCGTCGCTGTGTTACTACTGTTTCCTTCTCCTTATCTCTTAACGGTCGGCCGTCTGGGGGCCTCTTTCAGCCTCGAAGGGGGGTTCGTCAGGGATGCCCCCTTGCCCCTCTTCTTTTTGTTTTGGCGGCGGACATGCTGCCCCGTATGATTCAAGGTGTCACCAACGCTGGACTTACTCGCGGGTGCTTTATGGGTGACCTTCATATCCCTCTCCTCCAATATGCGGACGACACCTTATGTTTTATCGAGGGGGACCGGCTTCAGTCTTCGGGAATGGCTACTACGATCCAACTATTTTGCGAAATGTCGGGGCTCTGCATCAATGAGGACAAGTCGAAATTTGTGCCGTTTGCTCTCTCGCCTATGGAGGTCGGGGAATGCTCCTCCATTTTGGGGGCTTCTCTCGGGGCGCTGCCGTTGGATTATCTGGGATTACCTCTCTCGGTGGGCCGTGCGCGGTTGCGTGATTTTCAGAGGGTGGTGGAGAAGGTTGAGACAAGGCTGGCCGGCTGGCGTTCTTCGTTGCTCTCTCGAGGTGGGCGTTTGGTGCTTCTTAAATCCGTCCTTTCGGCGATCCCTATTTATTTCTTATCGGCGCGCGGTCTGCCAAAGGGGATTAGACTTCGCTTGGAGAAATGTATGAGGGGATTCCTTTGGGGTAAGAATGGTATTGCTAGAAGAGGGATCCATCTCGTCGCTTGGGATGACATTTCGCGTCCTAAACGCGACGGGGGTCTGGGTATTCGGCGGCTGGAGGTAATGCGTGACGCTTTTCTTCTCAAATGGGCGTCGAGGCTTTTAAGTCGGGATGATGGTTTCCTTGTGCGATGCCTTCGCATTGCGGCGGGTAATGCCTTTCTCTCCGTTTTTGACGGTCGCTCTCACGATCATTCTCCCATCTTTTGGCGCGAAGCCTTCGCTGTTTTCAACCGCAATCGGTCCTTGTTTAGGCCGTCTCTCGGCGATGGGACCTCGTTCCGTTTTTGGACTATGGATTGGTCTGGTAAGGGCATATTCATGAACCTTTTTTCAAGACTTTTTGCGCTGGCCGGGGACAAATATGCATCGGTGGATTCGTGCTGGACCAATGGCTCTTGGTGCCCGATCTTGGTGGATTATCTCTCTGCTCAGCGGCTGATGGACTTCTCCGCACTGATGACCTTACTCGTGGACGCCCCTACTCCATCGGGGGGCCGTGATTACTTCACTTGGAAGGAGGGGTCCTTTTCTTCAAAGAAGGCATATTTTTCTCTTCTCCCCATCGCTGTGCATCCGGAGGCGTCTTTTCTTGGTCACTGTAACCTCATTTGGGGTCTCAAGCTTCCGGAAAGGATTGGTATCTTTCTGTGGATTCTTAGGCGTGGACGACTTCTTACCCGCGACCGTCTTATCTCACTCTTCCCAGACATTCCCAATTTATGCGGGTTATGCGATTCGGCTGTTGAGACGGCCGACCATCTCTTCCTTCACTGCGACCTCGTGCGGCCCATTTGGGATGACGTCGCCTGGCCGAATCATTCGTCGATGGAGACTTTTTGGGAGAGCTTAGCAATCGCTGCAAATCGTCCGAGGGCGGAGAGACTGATTCCCATCGCGCGCTTATGGAGTATTTGGCTGGGAAGAAACAAATCTCTCTTTGCTGGGCAGAGATTCTATATAGAAAATATTTGTATTGCTGCGAACCGCTTTTGTTTGGACTGGTCATCTGTGTAGCGTTTATTTTTTATGGGGGCGATTGGTATCATTATTGATATCATTTTCCCTTATTTATCCCTTTCTGCTCCCTCTGTGAGTATTTTCTTCTTTCTTTCTTAATAAACTGGGGCGAACACCTACGGGTGTATCCCCCTTTTTGGAGCGTCAAAAAAAAAATTAATTCTAGGAGCTTTTGTCTTTTAGAGGCTTGTGCTTCTCCCGAGGTATAATTTTATCCTCTATTGTTTAAGGGATAATGTAGATTTGTTCTGCATCATATGCAAGCTTGCAATAGTCGGTCAACTAGACGGACTAGTTGGCCTGACTATGCAGTATGGTCAGGTGTCTGAATAGACTGACTTTATTCGATCACCAGTTACTTTGATCAAATGATTGGCATGAGTCTTAGACTATGACTAATCAATTAATTGATGAAAAACATGATTTTTAATATTATTTTGTCAGTTTTTTATATTTGTAAAAGTAAATTAAAAGTAAGATACACAATGCTTGATTGAAATTCAATTGATAATAATCAAAATCTATATAAATATATAATAATAATTTTAATATTTCTGTTATAAAGCATATTATCACATATTTTTATGAGTCACCAAATATTGCTTATTCTTTATTCATTACCTGAATAATGAATATTGACCTATGACCTTGATCACGTGGTTCCATCTTTTTTTGACTCGTTCCCTTTTCTACATTTGATTGGCAACTAGATCAATTAGATTGGGTGATGATTTGATTTCTCTGGCATGTGTTGGGATTTGACCCCTTCATACTCAGGAGGTCCATAGATCAAAAGACGTTTCTGTGATGATGAAAGTGTATTGACTCATATATTCGTTCAAATCAAATTGTACCTTTATTGAAAGCAAATTGTGGAAGTAAGGCAGCTTTCCATTTAGAACTTCCAATGCAAATTCATATGTGTTGTTTGTTTTTGTAAGTTCTATGTTGGAGAAATTGTAGGTATTTTCTAGGATCTAAATTCAGTGGGGTAAAAATGTTGAAATAACCAACTATATTCCATTTCAACTAAGAACAGTTACCAGTGCCTCATTTAGGAATGAGAAGTTCCTTGGTAGGTTAGCTATCTTATATGTATCAGGCGTAAAGGAGGATGTCAACTGAAGAGTTACCCCCTCACCTCTTTGGGGGTTGGGAACTTTTCCTAGAATGTCAGTCTTCACTAGACTCTTTTTCTTATATAAGTTGAAATTATGCCTCAAAAGGTCCTGGGATGCATCTCACACTCACTAGAGGTTACTGGGGGGGTGCCAATCACTTTACGTGGGTAGATTTCTCTAAGCGCTTCCTTATTTCTCTGTATGAGTTGTCGGTGCACCCTATAAAGTGAAGGGTTTTTATATTGAATGCATTAATCTTGCTTGTGCATTCTTCCGTATCTCACTTTTCATTTTTGATACTCGCATGAGAATCCATTCTCATCTTGCCAATGCGCCAAGGGGGTTTTAAGATGATTATTGTTGAAGTCAATGAAGTTCTTGTTTAATCATGGTGGAACAGCTTATCGGACCAACCTCACCAGGCATTTTGTAGAATTTTCTGCGAGGAAAGTCCTATATAGGAAGCTCCATGTTATGGTATTTACAATCTTATTTATGTTTTGTTTTTTTGCTAATCTGTACTTTTGTTCGTCTATAGACCTCTACCTAGTCTAGCCTGATCTTATTTTCACATGTTAAAATGAGCAGTTTTTTTATCTTGGTCTGAATGTATATACTACTTTTGCTTTGCATTCTTATTTCGGTGTTGGTCTATGCTTCAACGGTGGTTAATCTGATGATAAATTTCACACAACATTTGCATGCATTTCTATATTGGTTAATGCTCACATTTCCAACATCTAATTGCATAAAAGCATAATTATATTGTGTTGTAATGTATGGATGCCCGCCAGTTTATATGTTTTGCAATTGGACCCAATGTTTTTTATCCAGGAGTCTCTTCTTGACATCTTTAACATACTTTTGCCAGCTTTGATCGAGACTGGAAAAAGATTGAAGCCTTTGTCGGTTCAAAGACAGTTATCCAGGTATCTATGTCCATAATAATATAATATATTCCTGGCAACACTTGGATCAAGAACTATGATCTCGGACGAGAGAACAACTACCATATATACTTGGATATTACCGGTCTAAACTTTTGAAGTGTCATAACTGTAGATAAGAAGCCATGCCCAGAAGTACTTTCTGAAGGTTCAGAAAAATGGCACTAGCGAACATATACCCCCACCCAGGCCTAAGAGGAAAGCTGCTCATCCTTATCCTCAGAAGGCTCCGAAAAATGGTAGCAAGTTGATGCATTAACTAGTCAATTATTTTCATTCATTGCTAATTTTTCTTTGGCCTGATGCCAATGACTTGTCCAGTTCAACAAGCATCTCAAATTGCTGCTAGGCATCAAGTACCCAGTCAGGTTGAGCAAGGTCACATATCGATGTCAGATTCATCACCTGTACTTGGGAGTTCCAACAAAGAAGCAGCTGGCACTTCTTGCAATCAGATTTCTGCTCCACCACATCATGCACCTTCAACACCAAGAGGTTTGTTTTGTTCTAAATAAAACATAAACCTAGAGGTTTGATTTAACTTCCTGCCATGCCTCTGAAAGTGCAAGGCTCTGGAAGCAGTGATGGCAACTTGGCTTTGATGATCATCCATGATATTTGTGTTTCAGGATCCTTGACAGGTAACAATCACTGTAACAGTAATAGCATGGAAAGTCCTCGAAGCTGGCATTCTCACGAAGCAGCAAATCAAGGAAATTATACAATTTTCCATAGAGGTACTAATCTTATCCGTCTTGGTTAAGATCACGAAAATAAGCAGCGGGCTTGGCCAAAAGTTTGCCCCCATAGGGAGTGGTTTCTCATCAATATCTCTTGCATTATAAACATGTGCACTTGAGGCTGAGACCAAGATGTGAAATATCGATATCAATATTGTATGGTAGGTCTTGAAAGATATATGTCGAAGATATATTGGGGTATATCACATATATAAGTAGAAATCCCGAAAATATTTTTAAAAAATACTTTCCACAAATTTAAATCATCATAGTTCATAGAACAATAAATAATATACAAACACTCTCTTATAGACATGAAGGAAGTGTATTTAGCACATGAACATCCTGTTACATACTATGTATAAACAAAAGATTCAATTCTATCATAAATTAAATGAACAAATGAGTATAATAACATATAGATTATAGAAAATTTCATGATTACCACAAATTTGAAAGAATAGAAGATGATCTAATATTGAATAGAAACTTAAATGTCTGCACTAATGATAATCAATACGGCAATACCTACTGGAGCCAAATTTGGATTCATACCGATAGATTACTACTAGTTACTAATTTCAAATTCTGTTGTTTATTCATGCCAGATTTTTATCGAATGTGCTATTATTGGGATTATCTATACAAAGTCTCGAAGAAA
Source organism: Ottelia alismoides (assembly GCA_037367405.1). NCBI lineage: Eukaryota > Viridiplantae > Streptophyta > Magnoliopsida > Alismatales > Hydrocharitaceae > Ottelia > Ottelia alismoides. Next base: position 106,876 of record JAZKJV010005264.1, read on the forward strand.
TCAACCGATAACACTTAAAAAAACCAAAATATTACCTTCTAAGCTTCTTCCTTCATATAAACAAGCAGGGAAATCTAGTAACGTAGTTGGATGATAGAGTATCAATACCGAGACAATATAGATGATATAGGTCGAGATGGTGAAAAATTTGCGCTAAATACTTTAAATTTGTCGATATCAGTGATAATGAGAGAACATATGGCATGTATTTTGTTCGATATCCAGTGTGATGGTGATATCAATATCGTAAACTTGTCGACACTAATATATTGTCTATGTATAAGTGATATATCAAGATATTTTAGTCCCTAATTAAGACATTGAGCGTGCAACTTACATGTAGGACTTAATAATTTGTTCTAATTTATGATAGAGCATGTCAGGTGATATTTAATAGCATGTCACACAGGTGATATTTAATAGAACTCACCTATAACTTGGCTATGGTCAAGCCTGATCTTAAGCGTTTTTTAACATGAACCCTCAAGCCTTTCCTCTTCATCCTCCATTGAAGGTTGTCGATCTCCATTCAATTGGTCTGGATGATGAGCTGAACTTTTTCCATCTTTGTTAATCCTATGTACTTGCTTTAACGAAATCATTGAAGAGAGGTTTACAGTTAAAGCCCCTAAATATGGGTTGCGTTGATTGGCCTTCCTTAATAACTACGTCAACATCCGTGCTAAAATTTTACTTGAAGGGGCTTTTAGCTTTCCCATATTGCCCTTCCTATTGTCATTCGTGCCGCCACGGCTGCACCCTCCATATAACGATCCTCCTCCTTTCTTAAGCCATGTCCCCATTCCAATGATCACTTTCCTAAACGCCTCTTTCTAGCACCATTTATTGGCACGTCATGGATCCAAGAAATGATCATTGATTGTGATAGACTGATGTCTTGGCTATTACTCATGGTGAAAAGTCAAATATGAGAAATCTTGTTACGAGGGCTTCCTACCCTTCATGACACATTGAATACATTCCAATTAATGAGGTTGATGTCATAGACACTGTGAACTCTCAAGGATCTGGGTACCTGTTTACAACACATTTGTGGTATTACATTCACAAAAGATCGCACAAGTTATATGAAAATACTGAGAAAATTTTCACGTTTTTGCCATGACATTCCACATCAATGTAATAACCACATAACCAACAAGTACCAGCAACATTTCATTTCATTAATCTTTCCATTTATATACATCATGTAACAAAAGAACTGTCAGTGTATACATGTATCCCATAATATATAGAAGAGAAAGGAAGCATTTTATATCATAGCTGAATAAAAATTGTGACAAAAGTAACTGTACCGTATAGAATAGCAACATATATCTGTAATCTTCAACCAACTACTGAGTTGCAGGCTGCTTTCCTGCCTCATATGAAAGGTAACAGAGACGTCAGCGAGCGTTGGTACTTCCCAAAAATTTACTAAAACAAATTACACATTTAAGGTGATTGCAAAAGAAACAAGTAGTAAGGTATAACCAATTAAAAATTTACAATTACTTGTTATGATTAAGGTTTTCGAACTACCCTGAAGGAACGGCCTAAGTTCTACTCATTATCTTTTATATGCCATAATTTTATATCATGGTTAATGACTCATATATATATTAATCTCTTGTTATTTAGAGACCTTAAATATGGATTTTTATAATAGGGAAGATGATTTTTTGAACCGATTCTTGATTTTATTTAATTTCTCAAGTTTAGTGGATAGTATGCGGTCTTGATCTGTGTGTGACTTCACACTATGTCTCTAAGGTGTGAAGAGCGCCTTAAGGTTGTAGTGCCTCTATAGGCATGCGAAGGGTATGGTGCATCCTAACTAAGTTCCCAACACGTCCACTAACTTAAATATAAATAACTCTAGACATCACCACTTATACTTGATTTCATCTTTTAGTCAGATTTAATATGCTTCATTCCTGTTTCAAATGTAACTCTAGATGATTCAGATGTAGCCTTAGAGGGTTCAGATGTAGTATCGCCAAGCCTGTTGGTGAAAAAGTAACCAGAACTCAAGCAGTGAGGTAGTCTCCTAAGAGACTCTTCCGTTTCACCCTCTAAATGGAAGTGCGATCCATTAGAGGGATATGTCTACTCCAAAACTACACCACTAAGACGGGTGAGAGAGACTCTTCAGAAAAGTCACTCTAGAAATCGACCTGACTAGTACGAGCAGACGAGCTCGTACGAAAAATTAAAAACCGAGGATCCCCCGCATGGGTATCCTAAAACAAATGGTCAACGGAGATGATCAAAAGTCGGTATCCCAAAGAGGCGTAAAAACACTACGAGTTCGTGTAAAAACTGTGAAAAGGACTGGGATCCTAGACTCATGCACTTGGCGGCCACTGTCCAAACTGGACTTTCTATCTCCCGTCCGGTTGAGGGTCTCCACACCCTCGTATGGTCAAGTGTAACGATCACCATGACCGACACTATTACTTATTAGTCATTATAATTCACCAAAACTTTTCCTTGCTTGATTATTTCTTTCTTCATTTTTATTTTTTTTATAGTCAGCTTTACGGAGTTGGGTCTCTTGGTCAATGATCTTATTGATATTACTCTATGGTTGATCTTTACAACTTCGGGTAATTTATCACTACCTAAATCTAGTGATATATATGTATATAATCAGGTATACTTGAAGGTCACTTGATAAGGGATTTCTAATCATAATGATCTTGAGAATTCATTTGTTGACCTTACAATAGAGGGTAATGGTATTTTAATATCTGTATTTCAATTTCTTTAATAAGATCATGAGATTAGAAATCATTATTTGGATTTAATTCTAAGCTCAAAGAAAAATGCACAATTTCTAACTCTTAATTCTATTTCTCCAAATAATAACAATATCTCAACTAAACTTAAATCCAAATCATATAAAATTTTGAATATTTTAACTTAGGCAGCTGTAATGTTCAAATCAATATTATTATTATTATTAGCAGAAAATTAAAGGCTATAGACTTTATATTCAACCAATTTTTCTTTTATTTTAAGCAGCAAATTTTGAAAGGGATATTTACATCCATAACCCTGAGTAAGTAATATGGTAATTACCCCAGGAACCCTCGATAATCACGAATTATCCTCAGGACCCTGAATAACCACGCCGTTTTAACACCCATAACCTTCCGTTAGTTTAGTTCGTTAACTCAACCAGATAGTTGAGTTAATCTAACCCAATTCACGATCCTACCGTGGAGGTTAATCAAAAGTAACAAATAAATAAAAAAGATAAAATAAGATTAATCAAAAGTAACAAATAAAAAGAAAAAAACTTGCAAAGGTGGGTGGGACTTGCTGGACGTAGTGGGTCGGCCTGCCACCGGAGCTGGAGGCCGGGGTGGAGTCCAGGGGGAGGCGGGAGAGGGGAGGCTTGCTGGAAGCGTTGGGTCAGGCTTCGGGGCTTGAGGGGGTGAGATGCGGGCTTGTAGGAGGGTGAGGGGAGGTGTTCATGCTTGCAGGAGCTTGAGGGGCACGAGCTTGCATGGGGGTTGGTTGCAGGCTTTCTGGAACGGGAGGGGCGCGGGGGGCTTCAAGGTAGCGCCGAGGGAGGAGGTGCGGGATTGCGGGCGCGCGGGGGTGCCTGGAGCGCGGCGGGTGGGGGTATGCATGGAGCTTGCCGGTATGCAGGGGAGGGCGGCCCGTCAGGGGAGGGGTACGGGATTGCGAGCGCGCGGAGGCTGGGGGAGAGGCCTGGAGCTTCCCCATCGGCTGGAGCACCCACCCCCCCCCCCCCACACCCCACCGCATGGAAGCCCTCCTCCTTCCGGCTTCCCTCATCGGCTGGAGCATCCACCATTCCCCCCACACGCACCGCCTGGAAGGCCTCCTCCTTCCCCACCAACATCATTTCCCCACCCCACACACCCCCGCCCGCCGAACACCTTCTCCATCCGCCTGAAAGCCCCCCGCCCCACCACCCACACCGACCTCCTTCCCCATCCGCCTGGAAGCACACTCCCCCCCCCCCCCCCCCCCCCCCCCCCCCCCCCAAAACGACCTCCTTCCCTCCCCTTGTCTGTTCGTTAGCATGGGCCCCCTTCCCCCGTCCGCTCGTCAGGCCTCCTGCCCTCGTCCGCCCCCAAACCCCACCAAACCAGCCATGTCCGCCTGCAAGCTCCACCCCATTGAAATCCTTCGTATTTTTTATTTTACTTTTGATTTAATAATTTTAGCCGCTGGCTGGGGGTGCGGGATTGCGGGCGCGCAGCAGGGGGGTGGGGGGTTTGTCTGGATCTTGCGACGCAGCGGGGTGTGGGGGATGGAGTGCCTGGAGCACGGGGGGATACCTGGCGGGATGCCTGGAGCACGGGGGGATCAAGTCGTCTGGCTTTCCACACATGGGTTGCCTCCGAAATGTTTCTGATTTGCAGGAAATTAAGATCATTGCTGCAAACAGGGACTCGAGGCGGTGGACTTCGACCATGGCGATAGCGGACATGCGAGGGGAGGGGGGAAGGGGGTGGACTGCGGGGGAAGGGTGAAAGAGCTGGGATTCGTCGATGGCGGGGTGGGAGCTCAGGAAGCTGGGGCTTTGACAAGGAGGTTCCTCGCCGACGTCCAGGAGGAACTCGTGGGTTGCAGCTTGCCGGTGCCGAGCTCGCATGTGGGGGCCGGATGCGCGAGGAGGGAGAGGGAAGGAGCTCGTATGCAGCGTAGGCGCAGGCAGAGGGGGGAGGTTTGTCTGGGTGAGGAGCCAACATCTTGTTCACAGAATGACATCATGTTGAAAATATGATGTCTTCCGAAGGGTAAAATGGTCAACATATTTCTTTTTCCGTCAGGGTTAACGGAGCATTCAGACGGAAATTGACACAGAGTTATGTCATGTAAAGGTTAAGCATTATTCGGGGTTCTGAGTGTAATTCGTGATTATCGAGGGTTCCTGGGGTAATTACCATATTACTCAGGGTTATGGGTGTAAATATCCCATTTTGAAAAGAGAATCTGAATAATGATAGATTGCAGGGGAATTTGTTGGTTGGAGGAAGATTGGTGGGCTTTGACCTACCACTTTAGGGCTTTCACGTTTAGTGGAATGTGGAGGTTGTTTGGTGTGACGTTTGTAGGAGTAATAGGACAACCTGGCTAGGCCAATGACACTAGAAGATTTGAAGGCCACTCCAGCCTTGCTTAAGCACCGAGGCTTTTTAGGCTTGATTATAATTTTTTTTCTTTAAAAAGGAGGGAGGTTCATAACACCAATGTAAGGAAGGAAATTGTTGAGTTCGTTGATGGCTACTCTGCTTAAAAGATTGAACATGCCAGTTTTGTTTCTGCTGCCAAACATGAAGTGATGAAAGCTGTAGATTATTTCATGTATACATACAGCCTTTTTTATCTACATCTATTTGATCACGTTAAAGATTCTTGTGTTGAGATCTTGGAGTGTTTGGTTATCTTGTCTTAGTTGACAAATCTTTTTCAAACCAGTATATGCTAATAACTACATCTCTACATGAGAGATATGACGCGAAAGACTTCTTGTTGGGATTTGATTTTGTGAAAGAATGATACTTGGATAGGTCTATTATACAAGGGCCTGGAAGAGCAAGTTTTCCAAGTGCTTTGGCTATCTTGGATGAAAAAGTGTAACGGTTGTGTTATTCTTCTTGTGAATAATTTATATTGTCACAGTAATTATGATTATTATAGCTACGTAACAGTGACAAAGAACATGTTGCATCCAGTTCAAAATTTTAAGGCAGAAAAAGGAGTTGAGAGTGTACATGCATGCATAAAAATAGAGTTTGATGATACATGTATGACAACAAAGGAGGTGGTTGAGGAAAAAGTGTAACGGTTGTGTTATTCTTCTTGTGAATAATTTATATTGTCACAGTAATTATGATTATTATAGCTACGTAACAGTGACAAAGAACATGTTGCATCCAGTTCAAAATTTTAAGGCAGAAAAAGGAGTTGAGAGTGTACATGCATGCATAAAAATAGAGTTTGATGATACATGTATGACAACAAAGGAGGTGGTTGAGGAATGTACCTTTGAATTTTCTAAGTGTTGGAGAATTTCTTTGCATGCAGCAGTACATACAAGCAGTGTTTGGAAATGCGGTCCATGCGGCGGCATATGCGGCCGCATATGTATATTCATTCACTTGACCTAAGCGCATATGCCATATGCGGTAATATGCGGTCAAACCACATGTGTGGTTCGACTATGCGGCATATGCAGCCGTATATCTGAACAAGAGACTTTCATATATAATTCATGTGTCTTTTTTGTTTGATTCATAACATGTTGACGACACATTAACTTGATTTTTTCCAAGCAACTCTTATATTATCATTTACATTGATGCATCTTTTCATTATTCTCGTATATGCCGCATTTGTGAACTAAGGTATTTTTCTCATATCCATATCTTTCCATTGTTCCTAACATTATTAATAAATTGTTTATTGTCTTTTGAATTTTCTATCTATTGGAATTCATTCCATTTCTTTGAATAAAATATGAAATAATTGACTAACATGCTAACACTTGACATTTTTGTGCTTCTAATAAATTTTATATGCTAATACACATTTTCCTTATATTTTGTGTCAACAAGTTTTGTCTCTTGGAGATCCATATATATGTATAATTCTGGGTGTATGATTTGTATAACTATGATTATTCTTTAGCTTTTGTTATCTATAGGAACTATATATGCATTAAAGGTTTTATTATAGAATTCATGCATTTCTTATTGAATCAAATTTGTACGTGTATAGATATGCATTAAATTCAAAATATACACTAAAAACAATCAATTTATAATAGCATGCTTATATACTTATTGATTATATTATCTTATTTGAAATTTTTGATTTTTGATTTTGTTAGATCATCATTTTTTTATATAATCACATATTATTATTGTATTTTTTAATATTTTAAATTAAAATAATATAAATCACATAAACCGCATATACTTCCGTATACTCCTCCGCATATCCGCTTACTCACTTTAGACTGCATGACCAAACGAATACTGCATACCGCATGTCTGAACCTTGCATACAAGCTGTTGCAGCAGCTCTTGATAGGAGCTCCAAGACCTCTATTTTGGAGCAAAAATGGTTGGATATTTAAGGTGGAAAATGGTGGGAGCAAAGAGAAAGAGAGGAGTGGCGTTAAAAATGGGGAAAACATAAATAGGTAGAGAAGAAGGAACGTTCAAAAAACCTTCCTCTTTTTTTACATGTGACATCATTGGTGACATCACATGGTGACATCAGCAAGCTGATGCCATCAATGATGTCACCCAAAATTCTAAAAAATATTTTCTCTCCCCATTAATTTTATTGAACTCATAATCTCACTGCGTTCGTGCCTCGAGTTTTCGATTTCGATGCACAATATCTCAATTTGATCATCTTTGAATGACGATCAATATGAGTATAATATCGGGTATATTAATACCCGAAATTCTCAAAATACGGTTTTTGATTTATGGCTAAATTTTGCGCTTTAAAAATATCAAACAATCTCCGATTGACGAACAATCGATTTCGTTGGTCTTGTTTCGTCGAATCAGATTTTATGACGGTCTCGATTTATTTCGAATTCGTGTCGTCGCTTTTTCGGCGGCACACATTTCGATGCGATCGACTTTCGATCGATTTCGTCTGAACGACTTTTGATTCATGATTAATTGATCGATTTAAATTATTTAATATTGCCTGATAACTTTATTGGTTTAAACAGATCCTAATCGGGTCGGGTTCGGGTTTAATTGGATTCGAATGTTATAAATGTAAAAACTTCAAAAGGAGTCTCGTCCTCGAGACTCGGGTCAAGGTTACTATATGCCTTGTTTAGATTCCTTCTGGCTATAAAAACCTCAAAGGGTTTTGAACCCGTAAAAACCTCAAAGGAAAGACAAGCCATTTTCTTTTAATATGCAAATAATTTAAAATTCTTGTTTTAATGATTACTTGAGAAAAGTTGCGAGTATCGTGTCTGCATGTCGGCTTCGGTCACCCACACCGCCTCTTCGATGCCGTGTCGATGCCACAACACCTTGACTAATGGAATCTCCTTGCTGCGAAGCTTCTTCACAACACTGTCAAGTATCTTCACTGGTCTCTCCTCGTATGTCAAATCTGACTCCATGTCAGTATTCTCATAGTTGATGATGTGTCGAAGGTCGTGCGCATACATCTTCAGGTTGGATACATGAAATACGTCATAGATGCCTGAAAGGTGTGGATGAAGAGCTAATCGGCAAGCCACTTTCCCCACTCTATCCTGAATCTCGAATGAACCAACATATCGTGGCGTCAACTTGCCACGAATACCAAATCACTGTACTCCCTTCATGGGAGATACTCGGAGAAATAACCAATCTCCCACCCGCATTTACATGAATTCCATTAATATACGGATTACGTTGAATTTTAATAGGTCATAACTGAAATGAATTAAGAGAGATGATTGGTTTACCTGGAATTCCAAATCTCTTCTTCGACGGCCTGGATAGCTATTCTAGCGGCTTTGTGCCGTCAGAGGCCTCCGTCTCATAAGATCAACAACTCCTACAACCTCCTCCAAGAGATCTACATAATATAGAGCATGATCACAAACCTCACACCAACTGAGAGGTGTGAGGCATCTTCGCCCGTATAGGGCTTCGAATGGTACCATGTCGATACTGGAATGATAGCTATTGTTATATGTGAATTCAACCAAAGGTAGATGGTCCTTCCAGGGCCCTTTCCACTTCAAAGTGCATGTGCGAAATAAATCCTTATGTGTTTGTATGGTGCGCTCACTTTGCACATCGGTCTGCGGATGATATGCCGAACTCATTTTCAGCTTTGTCTGTTGTGCTGACATGAACTGATGCCAATAATGCGACATAAACCTCGAGTCTCTGTCAGACACCACTTCCCGTGGTATATCATGAAGTCTGATGATATTCTGCACATAAAGCGTGACCAATTTGGATGGAGTGTAGGTCACGCTGACAGGTATGAAATGTGCTGACTTGGTCAACTTGTCAACAACAACCCAAATAGAATCATGGCCACCTGGTGTCTTCGACAAACCATTACCAAAATTCATAGAGATACTTTCCCACTTTCACTTGGGAATGGAGAGAGACTGTAATAATCCCGGTGATCTCCTATGCTATGCCTTGACCATCTGACAAGTCATACATCTGCTAACATGTTGGGCCACATCTCGCTTCATTCTATCCTACCATAAATGTCGATGCAGATCACGATACATCTTTGTGCTACTAGGAACAACGTTCAGAAAGGTGGGCCAGGCGGTCGCATATGTGGAAGCGGTCTCTCTAGCGAACCACATGTCCTATACTCGTTCAATATTCGGGAAAGGCACATATGTGACCGAGTATACCGCATATGCGACCGCATTTGTATTAGAACCTAAACCCAATCCAGCCCTAAAAAAACCCCACCCCATAAATGAGAGCCCTGATCCTCGAGTCCCCAATCCTTTATGCTCGAGTTCTCGAATGAGTGGTTCATTTGATTCCAACTTTATTGTTCGTAAATGAAAGAAAAAATACAATAAACTGATGTCATATCTTTCAATTATGGTTGATTTGATTGCCATATCTATCGAAAAATGCAACTGAAACTTTGGTTCAATTGATTGCTATATTCTCCATATATCACCTATTATTTTTACCGTGCGTATGCATTCATTTTCCAGAGGAACACCATATAAAGCTACAAATTACATTAGTGGTTAACTGGATAGTTTTCAGAAATTTTCACTTCCATTATACATTTGATCTTGGTGCACTCTGGTTAATTTTTAATATGTTTTTATTGGAATTTCTGGTATATATAGAATATTTCTCCTTTGTGATTGTCATATGCTTTCTCATCCAATATTCTATGCTAGATGGGTACTTTGAGGTGTACTTGCAAAAGAAGTTCGCTATATGTATTTCGTTAATATTATATATTTTTGTAACATACATCTCTAAAAATTGAAATTATTGTTATATGTATTATTTATTTGTAATTAAAATATTAGAAAACTTGCATAATCAACATATACTTCCGTAGATACTTCCGCCTACCCGCTTACTCGCTCCAAACCGTCTGACCGAACAAATACTGCATACTCTGAACCTTGGCCATGATGAATAGACAATCGTGAACTATGTGCCTCATCAAGAATGTCTTTGCGCAACTGCTCGTCATTGGGCACAACGACCTGTCTTGCCTTCCATAAAATAGACTCTCTCACTACAAAAGCATCAAATTCGTCCTTGATGGCATGTATCCTTCTCGATCCAAGGATCTATCTTCTGTCCATTTACAATGCAGTCCCAAAGACTGCTGTATCGCAGAGGCATGATTGTTTTTTGTCTATTATTCATTTTATTTTATATGTTTTCTTGTATAGTTAAAAATTCTATACAAATAGCATAATGTTGTAAATAATATAATGCATATTTTTTCTATTCAAGAATAAAAAAATACAAACAAAAATAAAATTGGTATTTTCTACAAAGTATCCACTTAAATGGTCTAGTGGTAGTGAAGTGTGCCTACCACCTAAAAGACCAGGGTTCGAATCCCCTCTTGTAGTGGTTCTGTTAGGCAGTCAACAACCAATAAAAAATACTCGAATCTTTCAACATAGATTTGGGCAAGAATCCATGTAGCCGACCCTACTTATAGTGGGAGAAGGCTTTACTATTTTTTAAAAATATCTACAAAAATAATACTATGTATATATGATGTATTTTGATTTTGAATTCTACATGAAAGCTGTAGATCTGAAAAAATACACAACTTTCACGTATAACAAAATTTTCTATTTAACATCATTTACTATTTTATTTTGATTTATCTTTCTACTTTTTATTTCTGAATTTTTCCTATTAGGCCACATGGCTGCTTTTGTGCATGCCACATGACCCGCATCTTCGACGATAGCCCTGCCTTCTATTCCAATCATCCGATCTTTTGCTAAGATGGTCCTTGATCAAGTAGACTTACCCTCATCAGAATCGCTTGATCAAATGATCAAGCTGCTCCTTTTTCCTACTACGCGCCCTAATCAGGGCCATTGGATCTCAAGATCCAATCTCTTGTGCGTCGTCAGCCTCCAGACAGTTGCCTCCCAAGTGACGCAACCCTTCATCGACGTGACTTCATCGAATTATCCTCGCTCCTCTACGTAGCTTCACAACCTGATTCCGGTACCATCGTGGAGCTCGTTCATCACTCGCCTTCGCCAACCACTTCACCCGAGCACTCCAGCTCAGCTTTGTCAGCTGTTAGTGGTTGAAACCTCTACTTCGATGAACAAAACCACCGAGGAGGGCACCATTTTGCCGTATCCGCCTTTACGCGAGCCTCCCTTTGAGTCTCTTCCTCCCTCCGGTGACAAAGTGAGAGAAGTCAAGCAAAAACATGGGTCTTATCTTCGGGGAGATCCCCTGTCGCAACCCTCCCAAATGCTGGTCGAGCTTCGCATATCGGCCGTATGTGTCAAGCAATGACATGGAGCTTGTAAAGCTCCATCCCAGGCTTCGATTCTGCTCTCTAAGTTTCTTCTTTGATCGCCGGGTTCCCCCATTGTAATTTCTCCCATTTTATTATTCAAACATGCACATCATCGGATCCAACTGAACCTTCATCGATTATCCCTAATCTCCGTACAAATCTTCTATCATTTCTTCTCCTTCAGAGCCTCCTCTGCCTCGAATCATTCTTCACATTGCTCAAGTGAAGAACCAACTAGGGCTCAACTTCCTAAATCTCCAACAACCCTTCAGTCCACATCATCCCATTCCAGAACTATTCCCCTTGGCTTTGGCTATGTTCCAACTACTGCATCACTTCATCTCTTCATTGGTCAAAGGCTTTGAAGTCGCTCTAATTTGCTGCTCCGCCTCCGACGAGGAAGGGTCTACCCGTTGATCGAGTTACTACAACATTCTCTAGAGCTCATCAGATCTTCATCGAGTCCTTGGATGCACAAAGGAGTAAAAGATCCACCGGAGCTTTGCCAAATGCCTTTTCTTGCGGAGGATATCCTTTATGACCTACATGTGCCAATATATCAAACCATCTTGGTTTGATCCTACGACCTAGATTGATGCCGAACCAGCCTCACGAGCCTACAACCTCGATGGGTCCACACCTTGTCCAAAGTAGCCGAGATGATCTACGTGGCCCGAGCTTGAATCATGCACTGAGCCTTGCTCCGAAGAAAACCTGCATGTCTCGTTCACGTATCGCTTGAAAGAATTGCATCGAAGCCCTGTCAGATTTTTTAAATGCAGATCTATCCCTGCATGCTTGGAATATTGTCTTGGAATATTGTAGATAAGCCCTTATAGCTCTTTATATTTATACTTTGATCCATTCTAGACATGATTGTTATGTTTTATAAGTTTTTAGTTATGTTTTTATTGCGAAAAAGCTCCATGAGTAAAATAATTAAGAACTTGAGCATCTTTTATCCATAATTAATAAAATTAGACTTGTTTAAAGCTCTGTTTACGCTCTTTTTAATGGCATGCTTTATTCTTGATATGATAATTATTTATTTAAAATCAAAGAAGTGCATTATTTATTACACCTTGATTTACCGCCATTTATTCAACCCTTCTTTAATTTGTACATTAGCTTAACCTTTTTTTGGTTATTCTATTTAGATTTAATTAGGTGAATTGGTAATAGATTCTAGACTATTAATCTTTGCTAAATGAATATGGAGTGAATTATGTGCATTGTTAGCTAGGTTCGTTCAATGACACTTTAGAATTGGAGCTTTATCTTAATAATTAATTTGGATCAATTGTGTACAACAACAACAACAAAGCATTTTCCCACAATTAAGTAGGGTCAGCTACATGGATTCTTCGTCTCCATTCAGATCTATCTTAGGCCAATCCCGAGCTTATATCCACAAAACTAAGCTCCCTTCGTATGGCCTCTTTCCAACACTTCTTGGGCCGTCCTCGCCCTCTCTTAGCCGGCTCAACATCCCAACACTCGCATCTCCTCACTAGTGCATCAGCTGATCTTCTTTGCAAATGTCCAAACCATCTTAAGCGGTTTTCTCGCATCTTATCCTCGATCGGAGCTACACCAACTTTCTTTCTAATTGCATCATTCCGAATCCGATCTTTACGTGTGTGTCCACACATCGACCTTAGCATTTTCATTTCTGCTACATTCATTCTCTGCACATGTCTATGGTTCACAGGCCAACATTCAGATCCATAAAGTATAGCAGGTCTCACGGCTGCTTTGTAAAACTTTCCTTTAATTTTTAAAGGAATTTTCTTATCATAGAGAACAACAGAGGCTCCTCTCCACTTTAGCCAGCATGAATTTATTCTATTAGTAACATCCCCATCAATTTCCCCATCATGTTGCATAATAGATCCCAGATATTTAAAGGAATCTCTCTTCTAAATGTTATCATCGCCAATCTTCACCTCGATTCCTTCACCATTGCTTCCATCAAAGGTGCACTCCATATATTCCGTCTTAGCCCTACTTATACGAAAACCTTTAATCTCCAACTCATGTCTCCAGACCTCAAGTTTCTCATTTACTCCATCTCTAGTCTCGTCAATCAACACAATATCATCATCAAATAACATACACCAAGGTAACTCATCCTGAATGTGACTGGTCAACTCGTCCATAATCAAAGTAAAAAGAAATGGACTCAAAGCAGAACCTTGATGTAAACCAACGTTGATGTCAAAATATCCAGTTTTCCCAGACGGGGTCCTTACACAAGATAAAGCCCTATCATACATGTCCTTTATGAGGTTAATGTATAGGACATCTCTTCTCCAACACTTTACACAATATCTCTCGTGGGACAGAATCATAAGCCTTTTCCAAATCAATAAAGATTCTGTGAAGGTTCTTCCTTTTAGCTCTATAAATCTCCATTGTTCTCCTCAACAAATGGATGGCTTCAGTCGTTGAGCGACCTGGCATGAATCTGAATTGGTTTTCTTTTACATTGGAAATTTGCCTCGACCTTCTTTCGATCACACGTTCCCAAATTTTCATAATGTGACACATCAACTTGATACCTCTATAATTTGAACAATTTTGAATGTCTCCTTTATTCTTATAAAGAGGCACCACGATACTCCTCCAATCTTCAGGCATTTTCTTGCTTCGCCAAATAATATTGAATAGATTTGTAAGCCAAGTCAAACCACGCTCATCTAAAACTCTCCATACTTCTACAGGGATCAATTGTGTACTAAATTAAATTTGGAGCAATTGTGTACTAAATTAAATTTCATACCTAGTATTTAATTCAAAAGTATTCTTTATGATATTTGTACTTGTGTGTTGCATGGTAATTCATTTTGTAGCGTGATGTTAACTTGTACATAAGAGACAAAAACAACATGCATGCATTCTCATCAACCTAGATATCACTAAAGTCCTTAATCTAGGTATTTGGATCATATTTAACTAGCCTGATAGCTAGTGTCCGTGTGTTCGACCCTTGATTTATCCGGGTATAAATTACACCACGCTCTCTTCACCGAGATCTTTTAGTGTGGTTTTGTTGATTCGTTGATTGCTCATACTACAACATGATATAATTAGAGTAGCAATTCTGCGAATCATCATATGGCATTGTTGCCGAGAACACTGCTTTATTAGATTATTTAATTTGGATTGAATATACTTATTGAGTGATTTTATTGTCATTCAGGTTAGTGTATTATTTTGTTGAATTTTGGTTTGTTGACTTGTATTTATTTATGTGTTGTATTTTTATTTGTTATATTAATTGTTATATCTTGGCTCAAACCTAACCATACTGCAGTGTTGTTGCAGGGCCCGAGAAGCCGAGGACCGAGTCTCAGTGGAGGCGAGGAGCTTGGAGCGTCTCACTGAGAGTCTACTTGAGTCGATTAAGTAGACAGAAAGAGATAGCTAGCTAATTTAGTGTAATTTTCATTCATTATCTTGTAATTATTTGTAATATTGATTAGCTTATTTCTAGCTGTTCTCGATCAAGAACTCACATATGTAATCGAGGAAAACTGAACTATTTCTAATTTGTGGTATTTCAATACCTGTTTCACTTTTTTGATTTAAGAGTGGGGCTCTACTTGAGTGGCCGAAAGTAAGGACATGTACACAGCTCTTAGAGTTACTTGGGTCATATTTGTTGATCTCGAGTAACTTAGGCCGTACCGTCAACTATATTCATTAACAAGACACACCGTAGCACGTTTGGATTAGCTCAAACTTAATTCATTTCTTCACTGCTTATAGAACTCTTGTATAGTTGCGGTTTGTTCTTAACTTGCATTTCATATAGTTAGATTTAAATATTTAAGTTGAGCATCCCACATGAAGAGAGATGGGAAGCGCTGTCAGATTTTCTAACTGAACATGTATCGTTGATTTACGATTACTTCCGTTTTCTCGATTTCTCTCTCTTGAGTTTTACCAACTTAGAATTGAAAGGAATCAAGACTGACGATTAAGCATATATTCATCGTGCTCATTTAAATCTTAAAGTGATAACCATATATAAAATTGGGATTGTTAGTGCAAGTTGATATCAATAACTTGGAATAAAATCAACCTTGTCTTACGGGGAGTAACCCATCATTGCTCGCACGTACTTACCTTCAGACAGAGTGGGTGGGAATGCATCCATAGAGATAGAGCCTGAATCCCTAGACTTGCACCCTAAGTCTCCATTTTTGACTTTTGCAGAATTGGGAGTTGCAAGTGCTTGCCTCTGACAATAATTGACGTTTTGGTTGTGTAAGTCTATTAGTTCCTTTAAGGGTGTGATATAACCCAGTAGTTGCAGATCACCCTTTTGATCGAGGGCTAATAGAAGCACCGATGGGTGTCAGAGAGGTACACTATGAATAACATACTCTAATATTGTTCTATCACTAATTAAACTAACAAGATAAATCGCGCGGACATTTGCGGCCTTCACGAGTGAATTTAATGAATAAAGGGGTTTGAGTTGTGTTTGCAATGTGTAAGTTCATATTCTGCTTATTCAAGTGCTTTCTTGTAAGAATTTTTCTTTTGATTCACATTCGTTCACAATGTCTATCCATTTGACATCGAATATGGATATTTGGGGAGAAGTTTGTTCGGACTTAGCGAACCTTTCATTGAACTCCTTAAATATCACGTCTTCTGAGGTCCATGATACCTCACTTACTGGACCTCCGTGGACTCATGATGACCATCTTCTTGGGTTCAGGTTCACTTCCTTCTTAGGGAATGGTTACGCCATGACCAATCTCTTCCTTTCTTCTTTTCTCACTGAGAAAGACATTCGCCTTGGTGAGCTCGATTTGATTTCAACAACTTCTTCTATTCTCAATCTACTTTTTGATGAAGGTAACTTAGAATATTCAGTAGAAATGATACCTCCAAAGAAGCACCCGGATGAGGAGGATTGTGATGATCCCTTGTAGGCTATTTTAGCCAGATTGGTCACAGCTGAGCAATCTTTAGTAAGAGCACATATGGGTCAGTTGAATGACTGAGTTGACGCACTCATGGGCACAACCTACAATCCGGGACAATATCGGAATCTAAATTGGTTAAGTCCAGCTACATCGGATGTAGAATATGAGTTGAAGCCTTATTTCCTTTCCTTAATGTCGAAGTATAGTGGGAATGTCAATGAGGAACCATATGCATTCGTAAGAGGATTTGTGTTAGTCTGTGATAACCTGAGGTATCCTAGGGTTAGCCAATACTACATCAGGCTCAAATCTCTTCCTTTTGCCTTGGGAGATAAGATTGATTACTGATTGAAGAACCTTGGGATAGTTATAACTCGGGGTGCACATGGATTGGATCGGATTTTAGCTTAATCCATGTCCAATCTAACCTTAATGGATATTTGTTTTCTTGAATCCAATCCAATCTAATCCATCAAATATCCAAATCCAATCCATCAGATTACGGATTGGATCGGATTTGTTCGGATTTTTACACTTACAATTTCCCACTCAATAGTCTACCTCACATTAGTCCTCGAAAATTCAAATAATGACTTAAAAATTGATAAAAAGAAAAATCACGTAATCAAATGGAAGTTGAAAAATTCCATTAATCCGTTATAATAGTTGAAGGCCACACAATCAAAATAAAGGATTATATTGAAGTTGAAATTTATTTTTTAATAAATAATACATTAGTTTTTTTTGCAATTAATTTTGACCAAATGATTTAAATAAGAACAATACAAGTTATCAAATAAGGATACAAAGACAAGTTATAAACATAAAAATGTGATCTATGTGATCGAATATTAATGAAGTCCATGATTAATTAATTTAGAATGTTAAGTTATGCCAAAGCTCAAACACTCACGAGAACATCCTTCAACGCTCTTTTATGCCTTTAAAAACGAGGTACTCGGTTGAGTATGCCAGCTAAAACTAACTTAAATATAGCACACTAATTAGCATCATGCCTCTCATTTAAAATGGAATTGTGATAGAATTTATTTGAAAGATTATATCTATAGTCGAAATATGCAAATTATATGAAAAATATGAATAAAAAATGTATTTCAAATTTGAAATGAAAGGAAGTGAAGTAATGTTTATTTCTTCTTAGATGTGTTTGACCCGTTTGATTATGTAATTGATTCAATTTCGTCCATAAAATAAGGTTGCAAGCTAGAGCAAGTAAAATGTAAGAAGCAAAAGGGTCAATAATATCTAACAAATTATGAAGCAACTATCCTAAATCTATTTTCTGTTAACGAATATCAGTAGCAATAGGAGATCAAATGATTTTGCGTGGGAGGGGATTACGTTGTTTGAGACGGGCGACAACATTGCGAGGAAGTGGACGGTGGTGTTGTGCAGGAGGGGAATAATATTGTGTAGTGTGGATGCATCATCAAAATGGACTGAGAGAATTGTGAGGAATATTGGCGATCGACAGTGAAATGAAGAGATGAAACTAAGAGGGGAATAACTGAATATGGATTATGATTTTACAAGTTATAGTCATACTTTATTATTTTGGATATTTAAGATATCCCTTTCAAGAGGGGAAAAGGGGTTATATCTAGAGGACTTGTTTTCAAGATTGATATGGAAAAATTAACATGCATGACATTGATCGGGGAATTCGAAATAGGTGTACATAGACTATATATATGT
Organism: Ottelia alismoides; assembly: GCA_037367405.1. Lineage (NCBI taxonomy): Eukaryota > Viridiplantae > Streptophyta > Magnoliopsida > Alismatales > Hydrocharitaceae > Ottelia > Ottelia alismoides. The sequence continues at coordinate 125,067 of JAZKJV010005264.1, forward strand.
ATTCAACTATGTATGCATGTACGCATGTATTTATGTGTGTATCTACATGCACATGTGTGTTTTAACGGATTAGCATATTGAATCGGATCAGATGTTGGTAAAGATCCGATCCAATTCATACTTCAACGTATTTCAAAAAATTCCTATCCAATCCGATCTATTAGAATGATAAAACCAAACCAATCCAATCCACTAGCATTAGATTTGATCGGACTTCAGATTTCATCTGGTCCATGTGCACCCTACCTATACCCCGTTCAAGGACCTTTTCCTAAAAAAGTTATACCCTTCGAGTAGGACAAATCAAATATGTGCTTGCATCACAAGCTTCACCATACTACTCTATGGGCCATTTTGTGATACTTGAGAGAGGTTCAAAGAGTTGTTGCAGTAGTGTCCTTGTCACGTGATGGAAAACACTATCATGGTTCATCCTTTATTTAGTGATCTCACCCTTGAGATGCTTGGGTTAATGAGCGCAGCCTATAGAGGCAGTTATATATCAAAGGAGCGGATACCATCTGAAGTTATTCGAGCAGATGGGTGACACCAGTTGCTCACAGATCACAAGAATGGCATACACAGATACCCCTCTTTCATTCTTATCTAAGGGGTGTAAGCAGGCTATAGTTGATCTCGCAGAGGATCTGATTCCTAGAATGTGAATCATAGCGGATAAGTTAACACTAGTTGAGCGGATCGATAATAAGAGAGTTAATGAACTGGAGAGCTTGCCCAAGCTTTTGAAGCAGATGGAGGAACTTACCGAGAAGGTATCTAAGATGAAGACACATGTTGTGTCTGCATCTTTTGCCCATGTATACCGTGTACACCATGTACATTAGCAACATATGTTAGGGTCTCGGTCCACATGGGGAAAGGATCACTCCTATACTCATCACAACTTGGATAGTCAACCGAGACAATGATAGAGGAGCTTACCTCATGTGTGGGAGGTGAATGGTGTGTGGTACACTTACAATCTTGCCAACATGTAGACAAGAAGGGGGACAGTCGACAGTACCAGCCTCCTCCAAATTCCATAACATCAACTTTACTATGTCACAATCACACCCTGGAGCCTATTACTCAAAACCACAACAACAGAATCGTCGACATCATTACTAATCGGGCCAGTAAATTCCACTTTTCAGCATGGCCTTAAATTTCAGCGAAATTCAGTCGAATTTCTGTCGAATATCGATATCCAGTCGAAATCGAAATTTGACCGAAATGACCGAAATATGGGGGTCCTAGTACAAAAAATGACCGAAATGACCGAAATTTCGGTCGAAATTCCACCGAAATTCCATCGAAATTCTGTTTTGGTCGATACCGAAATGGTGACCGAAATCGACATTTAAGGCCTTGCTTTTCAGAGCACCCCACAACAACAACATCATGGCCTGCAACTCCAATTTTCACGGTCTTCATTCTCCGTCATCAACTCCTACAGACTTCCAACAACAGATTCTTGATGAAATTCGTGCTTATAAGAACGAGTTTCAGGAAATAGGGTTAATCTCAACTGGATCTCCTGATGGCAGGATGAGCTATTTGCACCACTTACCTCCATTCCCATCCAGGTTCAGGCTAACCCCAATAGCTTGAACAAGAGTCAGCAACATCAGTTCAATGATCATGTATACTACTCATATTCACTTAGTCTGAGCATGAGACCTATTCATTTGATAATGTTAGCCATATATCACTCATGAGCAGAAGGACCGTGGTTGTACCTGATCGGGCACGAGACATGGAGGGGGACGTCTCTAAGGTTTTACTCGTGGTGACCTTAGAGGATGAGGATGAAGAACATCGTCAAGCACAACAACAATCCCTTCTCTAGCAGAAAATGAGGAGATCATCAAGAAGAGAGAGGATGAGAGCACCGGGACACAACATTCAAGAGATGCCGATTCAGAGTCTACAGAGGACCGTGCACGTCCAGTTGAGGGAAATGTATCGACATCAGACTTTCCCTCATTTGTAGTGGATGATTTTAATTCCAAGTTTGTAAAGGATTTAGTTTGTATGGAGCAATGAAGGCCGTATCGATATCGATATCGTTTCTGTCCGCCCGAAAATGGATATATCGGGATATAACGTCGTTATATCGATGCTATCGGTGGAAATGTTGGAAATGGCTCAAAGAAGCCATTTTTTATCGTTTTTTCAGAAATTAAGATCATCCAAGATATTAAAACAACAAATAACCTATAAATACACAACTTATGTCACACATGTTGGTCATTTACAGTCCATATATCACATATATCGGTCATATGGAATATATCACTGTTAATGTTTATTCCTAACCTATAGATATTGGAAATGGATTCCATTCAAGTTCTTATAACATTAATAACTTACAAATATACACCTAGATGACACATATAGATCATTTGTGAAGACTATGATCCTTATATTGCACATATCGGTCATATCGAACATATTGCTGGTACTGTTAGTTGTTGTCCTATATATATTGAATGGAGTTCATCCAAGTTCTTAGATCACTAAATAACTTACAAATATACTCTTAGATCACACATGTCGGTCATCTATGAAGCTTATATCGCATATATCGATCATTTCGAACATGTCGATATTAATGTTGATTCTTGACTTATAGATTTTTTTGAAGAATTGACTTATAGATATTGGTAATGTATTTCATTCAAGACTTACAACATGAAATAACTTGCAAATATACTCTAAGTTGAAGATTCATTCTGTCGCACCATACCCTACCAGTACCGGGGTCTCGTTCTCCGGTCAACGAGCTTGGGGGGTTAGGGGGACCCAGTTTGGCTTCTCCTTGCAGGGGTGTGGGGGCAACGCCCCCGACCCTAAACAACACACACACACACACATATATATATATAAACCATTGTGTGTTTTAATACCAAGTATAGCTAGATATGTGTTTTGGTGTAGCTAGATAAGTAGTGGAATCAATCTTGCATGAACAATAGAATTTATACATAGAGCTATCGATGAAATATCGGCGATATCGATCGATATCCAGGATTTTTTATATTGAATCCAGTCATTTTTGATCGATATTAGCCGATATGGCGATATATCAACGCTATATTGTCGATATCCCTGTAAAAGGATATACTGGGTGATTTCAATACCCCTTCCTTGTCGAAACCGATATATCGGCGATGTATCGCCGATACGACCTTCTATGGCATGGAGAATTCAGTTTCTTGAAATAAAAAGATGCATGTTTCTGTTTTATGATTTTGATTCTTCATCTTCTTCTCGTGATTCAATCCCTTTCCTTCACGCTCTTACGGACGAAAGAGAGTCGTCAAAAAGATTCAAAGGAATGACCATGGTAGGACACAATTTTGTAATGAGAACATCATGGTTAAGGTTCCATTTGATAAGTATGTGGAGCAAAAATACCTTAAGGTGAGATGCACACCTATTAGGGTTTGCAGGAAGAAACCAAGAAGTCAAGTCAAGATACATGTCTTAATAGTTGCTAGTGCTTATCTTATCAAAAATGGCCAGTTACCTTGAAAGAAAAGAGATATGGGTGCACACTAATGGTGAATTATATAGTTGACATTGCATTTGTAAGCATTTTCCCAGATAATGGTTCCTTCCATTAATCTCTTACCTTTAGCCTTGTAGGACATGTTGAACTTAGGACCTATCAGAAATTCAAGGATTCTACTTCAAATTGTAGATAAATCTTCCAAGAAGGTTAAAAGAGAGGTTAGAAACGTTATTATCTCGATTACTGACACAAGAGTATATGATGAGTGGACTTTACGGTCCTTGACATGGATATCCCCAATTATTGGATAGAATCCCATATAATTTTAGGATGTCTTTCTTTAGGACCGTCATTGCTTAATTTAATTATCAGATTGGGATGATGAAGTTCCTCTCTCCAAGCGGAGAAGCATGGCCTCAAATTTCAGCAAAATTCGGTCGAATTTCTGTCGAATATCGATATCCACTCGAAATCGAAATTCGACCGAAATGATCGAAATATGGGGGTCCTAGTACAAAATGACCGAAATTCCAGTCAAAATTCCACCGAAATTCCATCAAAATTCTGTTTTGGTCGATACTGAAATGGTGACCGAAACCGACATTTAGGGCCTTGCGGAGAAGTGGAACTAGAGATGCAACAAACTAGATGGCATCGACCTGATTCAGAATCCAACATCTGAGACATAATTCAGAGTGATTAGGCACAATTGGGCCATGGAGACAGACCCCAACAATACTCATTGATACCCTCTCATCTGGAGAGGACAGTGTACACGAAGCAATGTACCAGGTGTTGCCTATTTTCTTGATAGATGCATCTCCCTACTCCTTGGATGACATGGAAGTTTCTCTTGACTTGTCAGTTCCTTTTCTCATAGATTAGTCGAAGGTTGAGGGTGTTGAGTCGGGCACTGCTTTGGCCAACTCACCGATGATCTTTGGCAATCCCACTCAAGACACAATACAGTTGATGGCGAGCACAATATAGACAGACCGACCTTCTTACATCACAGAGTTAAATTTAGATATGGTTAAACTGGATTTGTTAGATGATTTCATCGTACCAGAGCTTAAGATATTACTTCTATACCGAAGTATACCTTTTTTACGGGATTAGAAAAGTGATTTCCTATCATTATTAGCTCTAAGTTGACTAGAAAACTACTTCTCAAAAAAGTTGACTAGAGAACATGAGTCTATGTTGCTTAAGGTTTTAGAAAAGAACCGCAAGACAATCAGGTGTAGAGTATCGGATCTTGTTGGGATCAACCATGCTCTCTATTCACACAATATTTATCTTGAGGATAATGCTAGACCTTCACATGTATTTCGAAGGAGATTGAATCCAAATCTAAGGGAAGTTGTTAAGAAAAAATTGAGAAATGGTGTGGAGCGGGATTCCTTTATCTCATCTCAGACTCCAAATGGGTGCTCCCTTTACATGTGATCATGAAGAAGTTGGGAATTCATATGGTCACTACTGATTGAGGTGAAGAGATCGCGGCATGAGTACCTACGTCATAGCATGTCTGTGTCGACTACAGACATATGAAGGTCGCGACCAAGAAAGATCACTTTCTCTTGCCCTTTATTGACCAAATTTTGGAGAGATTTGCAGGCAAAGGGTTCGTTTATTTTCTGGACAGAGACTCAAGGCTACAATCAGGTAGCCATAGATCCCGAGGATCATGAAAAGACCACATTTACATGTCCATTCAGCACATATGCATTCAAGTGTATGCCTTTCGGGATATGTAATGCTCCTGGTACTTTTCAACAATACATGATTGTTGTGTTCGCCAAGATGGTGAGAGATTTTCAGGAAGTATTCATGAATGATTTCTTGATTTATGAGGATTCTTTTGATACTTGCCTTGAACATTTGGACCGAGTACTTAAAAGATGTATGGAGGTTAATCTGGTGCTCTCATGGGAGAGTCATTTCATGGTACAAGAGGGTATCGTGTTGGGGCACGTCATCTCCAAGAAGGAAATGTATGTTGACCCTGTCAAGATGGATGTGATCAAGAAGTTTGATCCACCAATCAACATCAAGTCAATGCATTTTTTTAGGGCATGCTGGATTTTATAGGAGATTTATCAAAGATTTTTTATAGATTGCCCGAACATTGACTGTGCTTTTAGTAAAAAACAGAGTTTAGTATAGATTACAGATGTCTAGAGGCCTTTAAGCTCTTGAAAAAAAAGGATTATATATTCTTCTATTCTACAAGCTTCCTGATTAGTCTCTTCCCTTTGAGATCATGACTGATGCGTCAGATTTTGCTATGAGAGTTGTGTTAGGATAGAGAAGAGATGGGATGTTGTTTGCATTGCACTAACACGGGTAAGGTATTAGATCATGCACATAAGAAATATACAATGACTGAAAAAGAAATGCTCACAGTAGTTTGGGCTTTGAAGAAATTTAGATCGTATCTTTTGGGTTCTAAAGTGACTGTTTACACTGATCACACAACTATCCGATACTAGTGGAAAAGGACATGAATGCACACCTTCTTTTGTGAATTTTATTACTCGAGGAGTTTGATTTACGGATTAAGGATAAACCTGAAGTTAAGAATATTTATTGTCTCCAAGCAAGTTCCCCAAGGTTGTACTAGGAACAATATTGATCAATTGAAGTCGGATTCGAGGAAGTACTATTAGGAGGATATGTTTCTTTTCTTTGAAGGACCAGATTGTGTCTGGAGTAGGTGTATTCCTAAGGAGGAATACCAGAGTGTCCTCGTTCACTGCCATTCTCTGAAGTAGGAGGACACCACTCGGGAAAGAGAATCACTCACAAAGTGCTCCAATGTGGATTCTTTTGGCTGGTCTTGCTTCGAGATGCATATGATTTATGTCATGCCAGATTTGTCAGAGAATGTAAGGGACGATTGGATCAAGAGATGAAATGCCCGTGCAACTCAGATTATTTGTGATCTTTTTTATGTACATGGTATTGATTTTATGGATCCCTTCCCTAACAATAATAGATATGAGCATATATTGCTAGCAGTTGATTATCTGTCAAGATGGATTAATGCTATCCCAATCCGAACTGCAAACAACAAGATTGTCTGTAAGTTTGTGAAAGATCACATAATTTCCAGGTTCGGAGTTCCAAAGGTTATTATTTCTGACGGGAGTAGCTATTTTGTGAACCGTGATATGAAGATTTTGACTAAGGACTTTAGGATTGATCGTAAAGTTACTAGTCCTTACCACCTACAGTGGAAGACATAACAGATGTATCAAATAGGGAAGTTAAAAGCATACTCCAAAAGCTAGTTCGTCTTGATAGGAAGAAATTATCCCAACTATTAGGCCAGCTTCTCTGGGCCTCTAGAATGACCTACAAGATCCTGCGGGTACTCCCCATTCGGAATGATTATGATTTATAACAAGTCATGTCATTTATCCACTGAGTTAGTGCATAATCTGATTGGACATAAAAGAAAATAAATTGGAATAATCATGAAGAAGAGAGTAGACTTAGATTTGAATGACTTCATAGAGATCAGAAATGGAGCATCGAGCATCTGACAACAGTGTGGTCTACAAGGATAAAGTTAAGAAATGGTATGATCTTCACATCAGGTGGAAATAACTATGTCCCGGGAGAAAAGATATGGTTGTTCAATGCTAAGTTGAAGGTTTTTCATTGCAAACTAAAGTTAAAATAGATGGGTCCTTATTTAGTCAAAGAAGTGTACAATAATGGAAGTGTAGAGCAGTGTTGCAATTGTCGGTCCGACTATGCCTTGCGGGGGGGGGGGGGGGCTAAACAGACCTCCAGTCGGTCAATAGTCGGCTGGTTATTCGGTCGACTGGAGTTTGACATTTGGTATTTTTATTTTTTTATCTTCAATTTTTATGGGTTACATTTACCACAATATCGCCACAAATGTCAAATTCTGTATATCTATTATATCGATTGGTACTTTTATCTTGGATTCGTGTTAACTAGTGACCATATATGTATAAAAATATAAGAATATATGTAATATAAATAATTGTTATATTAAAAAAATACAAAACTGAATAATTCGGAATAGTCGTCCGAATACCGATTATTCTCTATTTAGTGACCCCTCCGACTGAATACTGAATACCGTCTTCTGCAACACTGATGTAGAGATATCTGATCTCACAGGTGGCGCACATTCTTTCTTAGTGAATAGACAAATGCTCAAGCACTTTGTCGAGTCGAATGGACAATTAGTCTAGATTGAGAAGATTTCTTTTACGCGGAGTGGCGATTCTGATGTCATTCTAAACCACTCTGCATGAAGTACAAATAACAGAAGAGATTCTATTCACAATAGATTCAGAAACACTGGAGATTCAATCTTTCATGTTTCCTCTAACTCTGCCCCATTTCCTAAATTCTTTCGGTTTCTCCTTTGTCTCCGGGCCTCCTTTTTGTGGCGTTCTTTCTTTTTATTTTAGGTTATTTAAAGGCTAAGTATGGGTATGTGTGTGTGTTATGTATATTCCGCTCGTCGAAGGGGTGGAGGCTCGCCTTGTTGGGTGGCGTGCGACGCTTCTGTTGAAAGGGGGCCGACTTGTTCTTCTCAAAGCGGTGCTTTCCTCTATCCCGGTGTTCTTCTTGTCGAATCGTCGTATGCCGGTTGGGATCCGCAAGCGTATTGAGGGGTGTATGCGTAGGTTTCTCTGGGGAAGAAGTGGGAGGTTGGGGGGTGGGATTCACCTTGTGGCGTGGGATGAGGTGTCCAGGGGGAAGCAGGAAGGGGGGTTGGGTGTGAGGCATTTGGAACTTGTTAATGATGCCTTTTTCCTCAAGTGGGCGAACAAGATCTGGGGCCAGGGTGGGACCTTCTTTACGGATGCGTTGCGGGAGATCCATGGGGTGGGCAGTGTGGGGGAGGAGCGGGTGGTTGGTGCTGATACCCCGTTTTTGACGTGGGGTGCGGGAGGATTTTGCAAGGCATAGATCGTTATTTAAGCCGGTGCTGGGAAATGGGGACTCGTTTAGTTTCTGGAATGACAAGTGGTTGGAAGGGGATCCTCTGAGTGTTCTATACCCGCGGTTGTTTGCGCTGGCGGTTGACAAGGATGCCTCTGTCGCCTCTTGTTGGGCGGATGGGTGTTGGTGTCCGCATTTTGTGGCGAGCTTCTCGGACCAAAGGCTGGAGGACTTTCTTTCTCTTCTCGACGTCCTTGATGCTGCTGGTAGGCCTTCCGATGGGCGGGACCACTGGGAATGGAGGGACGGCATCTTCTCGACGCGCAAGGCTATGATGCGTTGGCTCTCCCACTGCGGGGGCGCTCGGACTTATTGGTGAGGGATTGTTGGCTCTTCTAGGGGCTAAGGCTTCCTGAGCGCCTTGGATTCTTCTTATGGATTTTTCGCAGGAGAAGGTTATTGACGAGAGATCGCTGCATGAAATTTATGGCCAGTGTGTCCAGTCTCTGTGGGCTCTGCGGTTCGGCGGTGGAATCATTAGAGCAGTTATTCTTTCTTCGCGATGCCCCACGGTAAGAGGGGTGCGAGAGGCATTCTATCTTGGATTGGGTGAATACGGATGACATGGAGGCCTTCTGTGACTCCTTGGTTCGTAACAGGAACTGGGTTAGAAAAGATCTTTTGATGCAAGGCGAGACTCTGGGCGATTTGGCTTGGGTGAAATGAGGTCATCTTCTCAGACCAAAGATTCTACAAGGAGAACGTGATTATTCACAGCGCGAGGCTGGTGGAGGAGTGGGACGCAGTTCAGGATTCACCATTTTTTTGGGCTTGGTGAAGGCTTTGTTGCCTCTTTGTACAATTCCTTTCCCTTTGTTTTTGTATTTTTGCTTTCTTTTCACTTTTTTAATACATTGGGGTGAACACTGATGAGTGTCTCCCCCTTTTTTTGGGACTTCAAAAAAAATGTATATTCCTTTCGTTTATTCTTTTCCATTTTGTACCATTATCTTCCATTCTCCCTTTCTAACTTAGGCAATTTAAAGCCTAAGTTTTGGGGGGTGGGAGTGTCTATTCAGTATTCGTGCAGTTTCTTCACTATACTTAGTACTAGATTTGTTTCTTCATTTTACTTTGTACTATGAGGACTTAGAATATGCTAAGTATAGTGCGGTGTGTATATATTTCATATATACTGTATCAATAGCTCGTACTTTGAATGTTTTGATATCACATAATGAGAGAACAGCCTAATATCACATAATGTAAAAATAATGTAAAAAATATCACATTAATGTTTTGATATCACATAATGTAAAAATATTTTATAAAGTGTTTGAAAAAGGGGGTGCAATTGAATTTTGACTAAATATTTTATATACTTAAAGAAATTGTTTGACAATGTTTGAAACTTGTTGAAAAAATCTTAAATTAGTAAGTGGTTTTATCCATGGTACCTTCACATCACACAAGACTTGTGTTGTTCAGGATACTTGATTTGAGTGACATTTAACTCATAGTTTGCCAATTCTTGTTCCTTAGGGTCTTATGACTTGATAAGTCAAACTCCCTAATTTGAAAGATATACATGCTGTATTGCATATAGAATCTATATTGCATGTAGATAAATGGTGAAGTTTTAAGCATACACCTATACAATGCAAGTCTTTCTTTCGATAAATATGCATGTAGAATCTCTATTCTTAAAGAAGACTATGACCAACACAGCACATGCACGATTGCATAATCATTGCGATGAATCAATTTTTCACCAAAGGAACTAGGATGAGATATTTGAGTTTGGACATTATTTTATGATGCTTGAGGATGGGATAAGATTGAGAATTACTTCATGAAACCTAAGTGCCATCATATTAGCCAGCTTGAGAACAAGGTTCCGATTCTATCTTGATGAAAACCTAGGTGTCAATGTATGTAAAATCATTAAAACTGTTGTTCAATATGCGTTAATTGGTAAAAGCAGTGGAGCTAGCCTAGAGCTTATATTACTGGCAAGCGGCCTGCCTTTTCAAAGTGTCCACGTGGATCAAAGCTATTAAGCTATAGGAGTCGTGCGAGCACGATAAAAAGGGCTCCGAATCGCATAGCGATGTAATTCTGGGTGTTGAGGGTATATTAGACACCTCATTATACTCCCTAAAACAAATGCAGATTACTCAGAATTCTTGACGAACATACTGATTAACACCAAAAATACAAGTGTGTGTTTAATAAGGCACTCGAGTGATCCTTGTTCCAATGAGAGGTGAAAAAGAATATGACACAATCCTACAATCCTCCATATTTGGCCACCTTGCACTTTTAAAATCTGACAACTAAACAAACGGTGGAATGAAGTGAAACTTTATTTGTTCCATAGAGTTAAGGGTCGGGTCATAGGGATGACTTCTTAGACGGGACCTAGGGAGAAGCCGAGACTCTGCACTTGTATATGTGATCAACACTCCCTCATCCAAATATCCGTTTACCCATATTAGCATGTTAACTCAACCCATCTTTTATAATTGAAAATGATTGACAAAAATAATCGTGATTTGCTCTTGTCTTGTTAATAGGTGATATTATTTTTACGTGATGAATTTTATCTGCTATCATTTGACTGACTTAAATATATTTCTTTTTTGATCATGCAGTTATGCCCGACTTTGCTGAAGTTTATAGCTTATTGGCAGTGTGTTTGATCTTGACTCGAGTGATCGTCTGTTGAGGCTTAAGCAAATGGACCCGATCAACATCGAAACGGTATATCCATGACTTCTAATTGTCCATTTAATTTGGCATTATTTATCTTCCGATGATTTATATAATGAATTATCACCGCTCTCTTCCAAATTTGCAATTAAATAATGAATTAATTCAACAAGAACCTCCACAAGCTTTGATGAGATAGCTGTTCTGGCTGATAACTTACCATGTTGCTATAGCCTCCTCACATTTCAATCTAGAGTTGGGCTTCAAAAAATAGATGGATGGAACTAATAATAGAGTACTTCCGTGGAATGGCTATAGGCTTATGCTTCTTTATACTTTAGTCGACCCTTGGTTATTAAAGGTGCCAGGACAATTTTTTTTTGAAAAGGAGTCATGAAGAAAGTTAAGGTCACTCATATTGGGTTATCGAACACATATCACATTTTACTTGCAATTGCAATGGAGAAATATAGATGTGATGTAAGAGAAGGAGAAAGACAAATCAAGTGGATGTGGTTGAATATCAGACTTATCCCACATGCTATTTTTCAAGCAGATCCTATAAACTATGTTGTACAGAGCTTCTTGCTGATAATATGTGAAGGTACTTGCCATTCTATCCTTGCTTGTATCTGATCCTCGTATCTGTAGTACATACATCTTTGGAAATATTATCTAAAACATGATTTAGGAACTCGGAGTAGTACCTTTAATTTGCGGGATTTCAATAACTTAGTGCTTGTGAATGATTTCGCTATTGTAATGTTTTCTGTGAACTTTCTGTAGTGCGAGTTTTTTTGCCAGTATCGGATGCCATGAAAGAGAAAGAAATTTGATATTTAGTTCAAAAAGTTTACAAAGGATGGTCGTATTCTCTTAAACAGGCAATGCCAAATGATTCTTTAAGCCAACTTTGGCTGCACATGTGTATCGATTAAACAAATCATCGGAATCCCCAAATAATGCATCCGAAGAGCTGTATATTCTTCTCGCTGATCAATAAGAATTACAATATATCAGGTAACTCTGTCATGTCTGTGATGCAAAGGTTAGCCATTCCAGTGAGCAAAAAGCAATTTCACTTGTTTGCAGTTCATCCCTTCTTTCTGTGAAAGAGTTCATTGCAACATTACCAGATGATCTTTTTAAAATCGAGTTGTTTCAGGTTCCAACAAGTTGAATTTGTCCACCCATGTTTATGGAGCTAAATGATCTTGGGCATTGATTCAGTCGGTTCTTGAACAGAGGAAATATTCCAATGCAGCAATTTTTTTGTGCACATAGGCAATATCCATATGGAGACTTTGATTTTCCTAAGCATCAGTTGTAACATAGAAATCCAATTCTCAGAGATCTTAGTCTCCATGGTATGTTGAGCCGCCACAACGCTTGAGTGGTAGATGAATGAACAAAGTGTCTTCTATTTTAACTTTTTTTTAACTGAGCCACCAAATCATTGACCTTTTCAATCACGATAAGCAAGGATTGATGGCTTGAATTGACGAACCTGCGTAAAATTTTCTCCATCTTCCATAAGGACCATATTGCATTAAAAGTTGTTGCGGAGGTCTTGAGTTTTGACAAAAAACATATAGGGTTAACCTCTTCGACTCTACGAATATTGAATGTCCTCTTTGTCAAGGGGAGCATGAGAAAGTCGATCATCTTTTTTTCCAGGCATTGGTTTGCACTAAAGATGAGGAAGGATGGGGATGTGACTGATTTGGACACTTCATCTATGAAGATGTTGTAATGGAGCACTGGAGTTTTAGCGGCGTAACTTGCAAAAATAAAAGGGTAAAGGTTAAATCTTTTACATTTCTATGGGAACATTTGTCAGCGAGAATTGCGATGATATTGTGTGGGGAATGCTTTTATGTGGAGAATGTTGTGGCCATGAAGAAGCTCTTTCTTGTTAATTATCGGTAATAGAATCTTTTCTAGGTGACCACTTATAATTGGTGGATGCCCTTGCCACTTTATGGGCCATTTGAGTGGCGAGGAACGATTTGATCTTCAAAAGGCAGAGATTTTATTGTGAAAATGTAGTTTCTCGTTGTAAAGCTCTGTTTGATTTCTAGAACACACGGTAATGTACTCTTAAACTCTTAATGGAATTTTAGGTGGTGACCCCCTGAGTGGAGGCTCACCCGAGTTATAATAAAAAAAAATCTCAACTACAGGCTCCCTCACTATGGCTGCCTTTCCCAGTTTATATACGATTTTTAGTTTGTAGGGATCTAAATATGGTGTTAATTTAATTAACATTTATGACTCTAATCTCTTGATTTGGGCAGGGTTGGGCTCATGCTGATATTTGATTAGGCATATACCATCCCAATACATTTTCCATTTTTCGTATCTCTTTTCAAATACTCCTCTGTCAATAATAAAGAGTCCTACCTCCAAATAATCTAAAATAGCAACAGTTCTTGCTCTCATCTAAGAATTTTGCTTTTTTTTTGAAAAAAAAAGGTGACATTCCGAGCTGGGGCTCATCTCAAGAATTTCATTAAGGAAAATTTCACAGATACAGTGTATAATTCAAAAGCCCAGAATCAGCTTGCCATCAATCTCCTGAAATGACTAAGTACGTTTTCAGCATAGAACAATTGCTCCTTGAAGATATTCTCATTTCTATCACACCAAATTGCCCGTAGAAGGAAAAATGCTCGGGAGACATCATCTAGTGAATTGCACCTACTGCCCTAATCGACACCCAGAAAGCCACACTATCATCAACTTGAGCCATTGATTCCCGACTCCCTCCCAGACCAATGACGAAGTCTTACATTTGAAGAAAAGATGTTCCAAGTCCTCTTCCTCAACGACGCAATCTAAGAATTTTCTTTCAATATTCTCTTTATCTATATCTCTTATTTTCTCTCTTACACCAACTTTCTCTTGTTATCTCTCTTTTTCCATTTGCAATAACCACCTCCTACTACCTCTCCTTTTAATTACTCGACCCTCATGTGATTTCTATCTCTTCCTTTTTTCTCCTTTGTTTCTGTTTGCAACTCTCTCTCACTTCCATTTCCCTATCCAATTATCTCGCTCTCATATTTTTCCTTAAAAACCCCCTCTCCTATTTTTGCGATCTCTCTCCTCCCATGTGATTCCAATTTTCTTACCTATTGTTTCCCTCCATTTTTTTGCAAGCATGTTTCCTTAAAATGTTAGAGTTCACTTTTATATATATAAGAGATTGCCTCTTTTGTTAACATGTTGGAGTTTACTTCCTATATATAGAAGATTGCAATCTCATAAAATTTTAGAACATTCTTTGGAGATTTTAGAGATCCGTGGGTTATTCATGAGATATTATGAGACCTGATAGAAATTTCTAAGCAGTACCTTGGATTTACTTAAATCCCAAGTATTACAAAAGAATTTTTTTATCTGGTACCTACAAAAGTGTTGTATGTTAAACATGAGACACATGTATTATTTTTTTGACCTGGGTACTACAAGCGTAGCGCATCTTTTGTATGCGTTTTTGTAGTATAACGTACGTCGAACACCGATAGACACCTCAAACATTATGTCCAGATGCCTTTGTATCTGCGTTATTGTGTGCCCATTAGCAGCTGCACTCCAACGGTTCAGCTCTGTTGCTGCATAATGCGTGAAGTTTCGTCCTGCGGCAATGGCTATGCTTGCCTCTTCTGCACGCTGGTTAAAGTACAAGACACAATTATAAAATGTCTTCTCGATCAATGCAGAAATTGGCAAAGCATCTTTTAGAATTGCATTGTAGGTTTTACTGAGATTTGTAGTCATCTGACCAAACCTATAACCACCATCATAAGCCAAAGTCCATTGCTCTCTGCGACAATCGTGAGTTGAAAACCATCTACTTCTGTGTTCCACTCCTGCAATTTCCTCATGAAATATGCGAACTTTCTACTTGTCGTTTGTAGGGTTGCTGCTTGCACCAAAGCTTTCATGGAGCTGTTCTTGAAAACGCTATTTAAGTTGCTCGCGACATGCCTAGATTAGAAACGCCAGTATGCAAAAGGTTCTAGTAAATCCACATCAACATCTTTCATTGCGGATTTTATTACAGAGTTATGGTCAGAAATGATACATATTGGCCATGCACGCATGCCAATTAACCTGATACGTACCAAGGATAGAAACCACTTCCATGAAGGATCGGATTTCTCGTCAACAATTCCGAAAGCAAGGGGAACGACATGTTTATCCCCATCAGTCCCGCATGCAATGAGCAATTAGGGTCATCCCTCACCAAAGATAGTTGTGATCTGGACATGAATTTGTAGTCTAATTGAGGATGATTTTGATTAACTGTAGGGTTTATACAAGTGTGCGGCCCAACAATCCTAGAGATCACTTACATACCATCAAATTTTCTAAAATGACCTCGTAAATACCAAACACATCCATTCGATCCGTGTGTGCAAAAAATCGACGATATCAAGCTGGTGGATTCTTTGACAATGAAGTTGTAGTGTGCCAGGATGTGATGCTTCTTTACAGCATAAATCAAATCATCTCTACATTTGAAGGTTCTGCCCTTGCGTATTTCATCAATGACGCCATCAATGCCATACTTCTTTCGAATGTCATCCTCATAGGTTGAACGAGTATCGGATCCTCTCACCCCAAAATAATGTAAACGGGGTACAATCTGTTGCGTGCTTTGTTCATCGACTAGGATCTCCTCGTTTACCGCATTATCTTCAACATCTTCATCACTATCTTCTTCCAGATCATCATCGGTTCCCCAAGGGATGAAGTCATCCAAAGCATGATTAACCTCTCTAAGCATGTCGTCATTCATGCGTCATTCCTGATCTGTACATGGTTGTCTTATAGGCACATCATTGCTAGTGTCAGAAAAGGGTTGTGTGCTAGGGACAACAGAGGGTTGTGTGCTAGGGACAACAGAGTGTCCCATGTTAGTGACATCATTGGGGACTTCACTCGCCGATACAGTTTCAACAATAATGTCAATAGGCTTCGATTTCCCAATGGTCCGAGCATACACAAAAACTCCTTGCACATCATCATCATCGACGATAGATGAAAACGGTGGCTCTTCGCCTAGGCCCCGAGTAATGTGATGTAGTAATTGGATTTTTTTATTATTGACATCTAGGTTGAACTTACGGTAAAATAAGTTCAACATCTCATTGAATGTCATATTAGGCATTAATCCAAACCCACGTACATTGGTCGTCGAAGAGCCAGTAAGCGTACCCTTCAAATGAAACATATAATATACCGACTCCATCCCGACCTAATACGTGACACAACGTACACGTCAAAACTATACAATCATGAAATGAAGATAAATACGCATATTATATAACTTATATCTAATCTCCATTTTTTTTACCAAATCTCAATGGATGCAACGAAAAGTGCGCCCTAGTGAGAGGCGGTGACGGCTAGGGCAGCAATGTAGAAGGAAGATACGGAAAAGGACCTCTTGGCGGGGCTTAGGGGGTCCAAACGAAGGTTTAGTGGTGACGAGGAGGCAACAGTCGTGAGGGAACAAAGATGGAGTCGAGCGACAGCCAAAATGAACGAAGCATGGGAGGGTTTTCGAAATCGTGTGGTTTATCGCGGCAGGATAACGCATATTTGACATGCGCTACAAATAGCGCATATCGAAGATGCGCTACGCTTGTAGTACCCAGGTAAAAATAATATTACGGGTGCCGCATGTTTAACATGCGACACTTCTGTAGGTACCAGATAAAAAAACTTTTCGTAATACCTGGGGATTTAAGTAAATCCAATCCTCAAGGCAATGTCCTTAATCCATTTATGTTCTAGCTATAGACAGGTCGCAGAAAAACTGTTTGTTGTGTGATGCTAGAGTTTATCATGCAGATGACACATGTCCTTCACACCCAATTGTTTCACTATAGGAGAGAGATAGTTCACAGTGTATGCATTTTGCATCAGATCCTCAAAGCAATGTCCTTGATCCATGTAAGTGCTAGCTTCCTTATTCTAGGATATTGATAGACATATCGGAATATATTGGCGGTACATCATGGTGTGTATTTGCAATGTCGCTGAATTGTAAGAAATAAAGCACGTGTTTTCCTTCATTTTGATCAGTTGATATGAGACCCTTTCTTCCCCGAGTTCATTCGGTGTTTTATTTTTTGAGCTTTTAGGTGTTGATTTTTTTATCAGTTGATATGTTAGGTTTTTCCAAATAAGTTCTTATATACCCATAATGGATTTCTGATTTGATTATTTTCTGATTATTTGCAATGCAATTTTTTATTTTTTATAGCTTTTATGATTAACCTTTAAGGGTCCTGGCATATCTTCTCTCGATACTCTTATTCCCCTATAGTATAACATATACTTTTTTGAAAGCTTACTTATGAACTTTGTATCCCAAATTCCGAGCTTTATGGTCGAATTTGAGTCTTATGTATAACAGATCTGATTTTTTTATGATAGATTTATGGCTAACCGCTTGTCATTAGTTTTATTTATAAGTTTATTGTTATTACTTAATTTAGTGGTTAGTAATGGCTAACGTTTTTCCTCAAAAAAGTGATTAACTTTTATATACTTTAGCGAATAACTAGTACATCATTGTATCAAGGTTGTTCAAATCTAAGAAGCGAAGGTGTAATCGATAAACATAGCATAAACATAAAGAAAGATAAAACATTGATACATAAATTTACGTGGAACCCTACTCCCTAAGGAGCGGGATGAAACCACGGGAGAAGGCCTCAAAGGATCGTATGTGTCTATTGTATTTCTCATTGAGTACAGGGAGTGTGGGGTTCCTTATATAACCCCACAGACAGACCGAAGTCCCACAGTTAGTAGATGTGGGACTAAACTTGAGTGGGTAATAGTTGGATCCTGGATAGATCGAATTACCACTCTATTACATTTTCCAACAGTCTCCCTCAAGCTGGAGCTAAGAAAACTGCAACTTGCACCAAAAAAAGAAAAAGGTATACATCACATCTTCACATAATACATCGCAAGAAGAATATGTCCGCTGCTGGTAGAAGACCTCGCTTGAGGATGGGTCTGCGGCTTTCAGGTCATCGGAATGTATCGCTGCCATGCTTGTAGAGTCGTTGCGATACTGGGTCACTAGAACTTACCTCAATCGTTCCTGAAGAAGAGTCGTAATAGAACAAATCCAGCGTGTAATAGTAGTCGGGTCGTAAAAGAAGTATATGCCCTAACGGAGAAGTCGATGCTCGATGAAGATGGACGATCGCAATAGTAATCTGGAGTGCTGGTCTGTCAGTCGTGGACGCGTAGAAGTCCTAAAGAATATGCCATTTCTGACTCCCCCTTTTCCCATACTTGGTAGAATAAAGAGCAGCGAACATCAAGTATGGGAGAAAAAACATGTATATTCTTTTTTTTGCTCTTTTATTTTTGCGCAAATCAATCACCTCTCTTTTTTTGTACGGCTCCTTTTTGTACATAACCCCTTTTTTGGGTATCGTTCCCTCCTTTTTTCCGATTTTCTTTTTTTAACAGTCGTTTCCTTTTCTTTTCCTCTTTTTCTTGGTTGCACTTCCCTTTTTCCCATAGAATTTTTTAATATGCAGCAAAGAACGACCTAAAATTGGGCTCAACAAAGATTTCCCTTTTTTTACACTACAAGGCAGTGTCGCTCGTTAGGCCTAGAGATAAGGAACAACCTTCTTTTTGTTTTTTTAAGTAGCATGCCCTAATCGGCCTCCCTTAATTCTTATTTAGGGTTCTCGATTGGGAACCCCTTTCACCGCTAGGGTTACGCCAGGAGGCTCCATCAGGGGGCGGTGTATGCCGAGATGCTGGAGGTACACGTGAGGATCTCGCCATGCACCGTGAAGGTGTTCTGCAAAGAGGTGTCATGCGCATGCGAAGAAACTTGGAGAGGAGGGAGGGCGACCTCCTGGAGCCGCGCGCCGCCTGTGCGCATGGAGTGATAGTGGCTATCGGAGGAGCAGAAGGGAGCGCCACCTGAAGCGAATTGCAGTTGCGGGGGAGAAACGGTGGGGGCGACGCCGTTTCGACTCTGCAAGTCGCCGCCGCCGCCTTTGAGTTGTTGTTGGAGAAGGGGGCTTCGCCTGCAAGCGGAGAAACATCGCGCCTGAGGACAAGCCGGCGGAGGTCGGGGAAACCACAGATGTTGAGAGGAGGAATCTTAAAAGTGGAGGCGTAATCTTTAAACAGAACATAAATATAAAGAAAGATAAAACATTGACACAAGGATTTACGTGGAACCCTGCTCTCTAAAGAGCGGCATGAAACCACGGGAGAAGGCCTTAGAGGCCATATGTGTCTATTGTATTTCTCATTGAGTACAGGTGGTGTGGGCCTCCTTATATAACTCCACAGACAGACCGGAGTCCCTCAGTTAGTAGATGTGGGACTAAACTTGAGTGGGTGGTAATTAGATCTTGAAAGATACAATTATGACTCTATTACATTTTCCAACAAAGCTATTTGGCACCTACCAAGCTATGAACACTCTATACACAATGTATGCTATTGCTGATGTTAATGTCCCCTAAATACACCCTCATTGCTTCTGTACGAGGATACTAAGTCATAGAAACAATTTATAAGAAAATTGTATTTTAAGTATTTAGTGAGGTCTCTACGATGCCTTTGATATACCCCAATATATACTAATCTGAACTTATCGATGCGAGATTGATATCGACATTTAACACCTTGGTAAGGATTCAATCCATGAAGTTGGATTTTGAAGATTTGTTCTAAAAAGCTAATGGATAAGAAATGTGTGTGGTTTAAATATAAAAATTTGATACTAAAATGGAAGTTAATATACACATATTCATATATGTATGTCATTTTCTCATAACATGAGAAGTCATAAATCTGTCGCACGTAAACTAGATTATTTATCTTAAATCGCTTTCATTTAACATTTATTATATTTCTTCTTGATTGTTATAAAAGATATTTTTAGAATCTGACCTACGGATTGAATTTTCATATAGAGATTGCTATTGGTATGAATATAGTTCTCATCAATTTTACATGGATGTGAATTTTTTCAGTTGTTATATGGATCATAAAGATACGATCAAGGTTAAAAGTTGAAAAAAACTATTAGTTATGAGCTTCAAAAAAAAACTATTAGTTATCTAAATTTTTTATGGTATGGAATTGAAATATTGGGGAGGGGGTCAATAGTTGTCATGCTATATACAACAACAAAGCATATTCTCACAATTAAGTAGGATCGGCTACATGAATTTTTTGCCTCAATTCAGATCTATTTTGGGTTATTCTTAGACTTCAATCCAAGTTGTCATGCTATATCATACTTATTAATCAAATGCCCCTCAAAGTGGTTGAATTTTTGAAAAAAAACCCTATAACAACAATAAAGTCTTTTCCTACATTAAGTAGGGATAGCTACACGGATTCTTTGCCTCTATTCAGATATATTGTGGATCATTCTCGAACTTAGTTCCACGTAAGTAAAATCCTTTCTGATAGTCTCCTTCCAACACTTCTTGGGCCTTCCTCGCTTTCTCGTAGCCAACTCAACATTTTAAATCTCGCATCTTCTACCTTTGTGCATTAGCAGACCTCTTCTATAAATGGCCAAACTACCTTAAACGGTGCTCTTATTTTTCTCAATCAGAACTACGCCAACTTTCTTTCTGATCACATCATTCCGAATCGGATCTTTTCATATATGACCATGCATCCATAGTAGCATTTTCATTTCTACTACTGTCATTCTCTGCACATGTCTGTAGTTCACTGGACGACATTTAGATCCATACTCCATAGAGTATAGCAGGTTTCACGGCTGCTTGGGCCTTCCTCGCCTTCTCTTAACTTGCTCAACATTCCAAGTCTCATCTTCTAACTGGTGCATCAACTGACCTCCTTTGCAAGTGAAACCATCTTAAGTGGTTTCTCTCATCCTCTATCGGAGCTACACCAATTTTCCTTCTGATCGCATCACTCTGAAAAGAAGTGTCCAAGTAAAATTTGAAAATGGGGAAATAGCTAATAATGCATCATGTCCTTTCTAGATCCTAGAGAGGGGGGATGGAATTTTTACCTTCATTGCTTCTTTGCCCCCAAAAGCAAACCAACATAAGTTTTGCTATACGGGGTAGGTGAGCCTGTTAAAGCTTATGCTCAAGGCAGTTCACTAAGTAATTCAAGAGCCAAATTATTCTTCATTCTTGGAAATATTTCAGAGATTGACTCTTCATTCCCCGAAGAACCTTGAATGCCAGTGCGTCCTAGTCCACTGAGTCGACAAAACCAAAATGGGATGCTGTGAATTTTTCTAGTAGAAGCAATTATATCAAGGCCCAAAAATGAGGCATAACAGACACTAGTAAATGTCCCTGGTGAAGGGGCAGGTTCAAAATATGTGATGTGGTCTTTCACAATCCATGATATGCGTATGCCTTAGATTGTAAGCACCGTCCTTGCTTTTGAATCTTCATGTGAAGATAGACGAGAGATTTGTTCCCCCCAAAGGTTTCTAGACTGTTGCTTTTGTCCTTGTAGGTTCCATTTTGAAAACAGGGTAAAATCAATGGAATCAACTACGTTGGCTGTCATGTCTCCTTAGGTCTCATAAAAGGTGGCTTGTTTTCAATGAACTCATGGTTTGTTCAAATTAAAGGTCCATATATCACTGCCAATTCCATCGAACTTATGAATTGCGGATCATTAGACTTTATTTTTGGATCAGGTTCTGACACTTTGCCCAATCCCTGACATGAAAAAGGATTCATTCCAGTAACTTGAATGTTTCTAAAAAAGATTGTTATTGTTTTGGCTTCTCTGTATCAGCTGTTCTGTTTCTCTTAACATTGAATTTGCAGCCAGTGGAGTTTATGCATTATAGATTTTGGACCAAGGTAGCTAAATAAAAAATATATATCATTTGCTTCTTTACATGTATTCCTTGTTCTTGTCCTCTTATGCTGCAAGATTTTTTTGGCTGCTCTATAAGCAGAGTCGATTATGAACATTTATTTTGTTTTGCAGGCATTGCTATTAATGAAAAATTTAACTGCAAATTTGATCAGCCCTGAGTTTGAGGATCATGTGAGCTTTATTTCTTCACTTATTCTCACTGCATCAATTTAAATGTTGATATGTGTTTTTCTGTGTTTTTGACATTTCGATTATAATTCTTTTGCCTAGCTTGTCACTGAAAATGATTGCCACTGCAATATTATCGTTTTTGGATTTCTTTAATGAAGAAGCTTGCTATTATTCGAACATAGTGAATGCGGAATGCAATGTGAAAATGTCCATAGAGATAAGTTGTTCAATTGCTATTTTCTGAACAAAGTGAATGCCGAAGCAATGCGATAATGTCCATAAAGATAAGTTGTTCAATTGAATATGGACTGTACCCAGTCTATTACCTGTTAGGATTTCATGAAGTTTTTTAAAGGAAAAAAAAGGTTACATTTCGAGAAAGCTCTCACCCAAAAACCTTATATGCACGATTAAAATTAAACCACATACAAAGATCTGTAGTCTTGAAGAATCCTGACTTGTTCGATTACATTCTCAACCTATAATCTTTCATCGTGAAAGATCGCCCCATTCCTGGACAGCCTCGATGCGCAGTGAATTGCCATGGCCCAAGTGGAAATCAAGCACAAACTAGCACTTTGTTTGTTTATGGAGGCTCGAAATGTAATAGCACAACTAGTCGACATCGTGGCCAGATCGACAGCATCTCACACCTCTCTAGATGTGTCCCACAAAAAGAACAAGTGGTTCGTGTCCTCATTCCCTTCCAATAAGCGTTGAAATGACCCATCTGCTTCGTGAAAGAGCCTGACCCTATGAGCCCCCATCTTCATCCTCTCGCATGCACCGCATCGAGCAGAACACTTTCATCCGCAACGATATCTTCCATCTCTAGATACTCCTGTTTTCAGTGGATGTGAAACCTGAGTAAAAAATCGTGATGCTATACAAGGCTTTGCATGCCTTCTTCTGGATTCAAAGGCAAAGAAGACGGAAACCCTTTGATGCTCAAGTTGCAGGCTTGCAGCAATGAACACTTTATTCATACTGTGGTAGTCTGGTAGATCAATGTATGCACCGAGCAAAAGTTATGATAAAGGCCCCATCTCGGAAGAGATGTGACATTAGGACCGAAAAATCACCATTAACCCACTTCTAGTGATCTGAACCTGTGGAAGGTCCCTCAAGCTTAAAATGAATCTTCCAAAAGTGCCAGGATCTCAACCATCCGTTGTTCTGAGCTCATTGCAAAAATAGGGGCACCAACCGTCACCGTCCCAAGCCTTAGCCATAAGATCCTCATTGTCCGCTGCCGAAGCGGAGATTCTAGGGAACCAATCACACGAAACACCACTCCCCGTCTAGTCGTCAGGCCTGAAACATAATGTTCTCTCCTTCACTGAAATAAGGCTTAAAATGTTTTACAACAATTGGAAGCATCGATCAAGTGCCATACCATAATTTCAAAGGGACGCGGACTGACCTCTCCAGTCGTGATGTATCCTTTAACACACCACATATGACACACAACTATACAAACAAACCTGATCCACCTTCCCCAAATACGAGCCACCTGCTTCTTCAGTCGGGCCATATTAATCTACTCCATGCTCTTCAATCCAAGGCCACCATTCGTAGGGATCTTGTTACGAGATTGCATATTTAGATGATAATGTTCATAGATATTACATTAAATTTCAAAAATGAACATATGTGGAGAAGTTTTAGGTTATACAAAATTACAAATACTTGAAAATATTTGCATACGTCTCATACAAATGGCTGACTAGGACGTATAGCTGAGTCGGAGGGTGACTTGACTAGGACTAAGTTGTCATTCGTCGACTCGATTAGTCAACCGATTTTTTGGATTGTTTTTTTTCTTTTTTCAAATGCAAATTTAATGTATTGTGCTTTACTTAATGTTTGATTCGAATTCAATTGTTTCTTTTATTTCATTATGGTTGTATAGAAAATGTACAAATTTATGTATATATAAGATTATATGTATGGAAAATGATTTATATATTTAAAATAGTTAAATAAATATAAAATTGTTTAGATTGTGACCAAATCTGATTAGTCACTCAACAAGTGATTAATCCTTAATCAGTGGCCCAATCGTCTGACTGTTGACTTTTGCAACCTTCTTTATACTAGTTATAATATTGCCTTTTCTAACAATCAGAAAATGTTTATCTGGTTAACATATTAGTCTTAGCTTTAGGTTGTTACGAATGATATCAGAACGTATATTCTGTGATAGTTCCGTTAGAAAATAAGAATGCGGAAGCAGAATAAGAGAAAATAAAGAATGAATATTGAGGAACACTAGATTTTACATGGAACCCTACTCCCTAAGGAGCAGGATGAAATCACGGGAGAGCGCGTCAAAGGGATGATGTATCAAGCGGAATCCGATACATGAGGTGTGTGTTCCTTATATAGCACTTACTAAGTCTCCACATCCCACTTACGATTGATGTGGGACTAAAAAATTGGATGTGGCAAATGGATCCTGAAATGATCAATTTATCCATCTATACCATAAGAGACACACAACACATATACTCCAACACTCCCCCACAAGCTGGAGCATGCAATGCTCAGCTTGGACAGACAGAAAGAAATCTTAATCTCACGCTACAGGATACTACATTGTACAATATCAACTCAACACGCACAACTGTCGGATGCTGTCAAGAACGTTGCTTCTCATGCCATGCATGTGAGGAGGAACAAACAGGCTACAGTTTGAGTCAAACAGAGTGTACTCTGTACTTCGCTTCTCATAGCCATTGCAACTGGAAATGAGTCTCCACCTGGAGAACTCTGGTCTGCCACATGTAGAAGACCGAATCATGTGGACAACTGCTCCATCTCTGAATGGTCGAACTGAAAAAACCGTGGAAAACATCCTCGTCGGAATCCATGATCGTTGGAGATTGGATGATGCAACGTGGAATCAAAATATAGGGCCGCGTATTTATTTAATTTTATCCGTTAATTTTATTTACGTTTATTTGAGTCGTCGTATGCTTAACTAAATAATCGAGATCGCCTGTGATCTCAATTAGTTAGTTAAAGATTTGAATTCCAAATTAGTCGGTTAATTGGTTAGAGTTAAATTAGGATAATTAGTTTCAATTTGAATTTAATTTTTATTTTTGTAATCTCATCCCTCCTATATAAAGGGATGAAGGTCTTAAATCCCACCGCCTTCGCTATCAAAGTGGTTCCTCTCGTCTTGTCCACGCCTCGCACACGATGTGCGCGTCACTTGCGCGCCACCTCTGCCCAGCTCGAGGCCATCCGTATTTGCGACGTCGTCATTCGTGTCGTCTTCATTCGTGCCACCGCCAGAGAAATCGAAGCCCTAAATTTAGGATTCGACGCTATCGAAGCCTCTGGAAAATTGAACCCGAGAAGGCACGAACCCCTAAATTTCCTACTGTGGAATACCCATCCCGTGGAATCAGGGATAGGGCGTTGATTTGGGAAGTTTTCAGTAAGGCCCCTTCTTTAACATCTTATCAAAATAACATGTTCCAGGGAGGCTACCGGAGTTGCTATAAAGGAAAAGATAAATTTCGACTATACCCTCCAGTAATAAATTATTACGAAAAGCATGCTGGGGAGAGAGAGAATTTGCACCCATCAAGTTCAAATAGGATTAGGAGCCGGGAACTCATCTATATAAGGACTCTATGGGTTAGTTCATTGCCCACATCTCCTCTCATTCTAGGTTTGTACCACACTTTTGTTATGGATTCTCCAAAGGCCATGTTATTCATGCCTCATTAATTTTTCAATCACCGCAACGAGGAGACAAAGTTCATGAAGACGCAGCCATTTACGCCACACATGTTCTTCCAACATAAGGTTGACGATTCCGGCCACCGTACCAAAGCCATCTGGGCTCCACCGTTTGCTCCACATCTATTCTTCCACGAGGCACATAAGAAAGTTGACATCAAAACGACAAGCTTCATAGATCCAACAATTCGTCGGGAGACGAATTTTTAAAAGCAGAGGAGAGTTGATGCAGCGTGGAATCAAAATATAGGGCCGCATATTTATTTAATTTTATCCGTTAATTTTATTTACATTTATTTGAGT
Source organism: Ottelia alismoides (assembly GCA_037367405.1). Lineage (NCBI taxonomy): Eukaryota > Viridiplantae > Streptophyta > Magnoliopsida > Alismatales > Hydrocharitaceae > Ottelia > Ottelia alismoides. The sequence continues at coordinate 151,363 of JAZKJV010005264.1, forward strand.
CATCGTATGTTTAATTAAATAAACGAGATCGTCTGTGATCTCAATTAGTTAGTTAAAGATTTGAATTCCAAATTAGTCGGTTAATTGGTTAGAGTCAAATTAGGATAATTAGTTTCAATTTGAATTTAATTTCTATTTTTGTAATCTCATCCCTCCTATATAAAGGGATGAATGTCTATTGTTTTAGACAGTTCAGTGATTTATAAAATTTGAGATTTATCTCTCTCCTCTCCCTTCTCCTTCTCTCTTTCCTCACGTGATCTTCACGTTTCTCCTCTCCATCCCCTCATGTCCCCAACGAGTTCTCCTCTCAACCCCTCCCTTTTCTCTACCAATCAATTTCCACCGTTCAAAAAATATATTTTCCGTCGCGGCAAAAAAAATCGATTTGCATCATTGGAGTCAGGAAAAGTCTCCTGTTCGGAGAACTGAGTATCTCTCACATTGGCTCAGAGAATGAGATCTCTACTCTGGAGTCCCTATAAAACCACATGAAAACTCTACTTTGGAGTTCATATGGATATGGTATAGGGAATGTGATCTCTACTTTGGAGTTCATATGAATCACATGAAAACTCTGAGTCGACCAGAAAAGATGGGGACCTCACAGCTGATCGCAGACACGTGCGGATAAACCTAAAGGATCGGAATCTAATCATTGAGTTCACCTTTCTCTCATTTTTTTAAACCACCCTTCTTTTTCTAAAACGACTGTCCAGCTCCCCTTTTTCCTTTCCTGCAGCCCACAAGAAAATGAAATATATATATATATATATATATATTAAAACCTTTAGGCCCTTATTTAGGGTTCCCGGGGAACCCTCTCTCGAAGATCTGACGCCCCCGATGGGGGCCTTCTTCACTTGTCGCCATCGCCACCTGGGCTTGAGAGGGAGGAGCCTTTGCTTGGAGGCGCTGAGATCGGTGATGCGTCGCATGCGTGCAGTGTAGGTGGTCGTTGTTGTCGTCGGGCCTGGGACTGGAGATCGGCACTGTCGTCTGCAGGATAATGGAGCTCTATCACTGCTTGTACAACTAGGGCTTCGTTGGGCGAGAACTTGCGCCGCCTATGCAATAAAGGCTAGGGTTTTTACTGAGAGAAGCGGCCTGGGAGGAGGTGCGACCGCCTGGAGATGGGGCTCCGCCTGGGGCTGGAGGTGGCAATGCTGCTTGGATAATTGTGTGCGCGAGGAAGGTCGCCTGAAGGTGCTTTCGAGTATCGTCGTCACTGCTGCGAATGAGAGAATGGGATCTCGCGAAGATGAGATCAGAGACTGCCTCTTCTGTCGCAGGGAGCATGGCTAGAAGGAGGCATTGCTAAGAGGCTGCAATCTGTGACGGCTGGAGCAACATCATTGTTTGGAGCAAAAATTAGGGCATAAGAAATCCTAAACTTTCTTGATCTTTGACGGTGCAGATCTTCAATATTGGGAATTGTTTGCATACAGATTAATCTCCAGAATAATCTTCAAAAATAACGAGGAATGGACACCCGACCAAAGCGTGAGTTATGATTTCAACAGAAAACACTAGATTTGAATCTCAAATCTCGAACATAAGTAAAGAAAAAATTCCTTGAGAATCGAACTCGCTCTGATACCATGTTAGAAAATAAGAATGCGGAAGCATATCAGAGAAATAGAATAAAAACTTGAGGAATACCGGGATTTTACGTGGAACCCTACTCCCTAAGGAACGGGATGAAAGCACGGGAGAACGTCTCAAAGGGTTGATGTATTCATTGCACTTTTTCATCTGATACATGAGGTGTCGGGTTCCTTATATAGCACCCATTGAGTCTCCACATCTCACAGACGGTCGATGTGGGACTAAAGAACTGAATATGGTAAATGGATCCTAGAGTGAACCATTTACCTGTCTACACTATAAGAGATGCACAACCCATATACTCCAACAAGTTTCAAGGGTTATTTACGAGTGGGTTATTTGGAAATATTACAAACCATATAATCTGCATATGTTTCGTACACTCCACCTTTTGTCCGCTTACTAGCTTCAAACCGCTTGACCGAATGAATACCTCTTGTGCGGGGGGGTTATTCGAGGGGTGTTGTTTAATTGTGTGTGTGTGTGTGGGGGGGGGGTTATGATTGGCGGTTGAGTATGCGGCCACATACTCATAAAATCCGCATATACTACTGAAAACTACGTATATGTGGTTGCATGGCCATCTTTTTTAACACTTACCATCAGAATCGATAATGCAGGATGCTGGGTTAATATAACTTCCCACAATCTTCAGTACTCAACAAACCCAAACCTATGCATACTATTACTTCTCACAATTTTCAGTACTTAACAAACCCAGATCTATTAATACTGTCTTACCACAAAATATCAATGACATGAGAATGATATGATGCATTTAAATAAACTGCATTCATCATGAATATATGTAAGAGTCCATGTCCTAAGAAGATGGGGTTGTGTAAAATATTGTACATATTTTAAATTATTTATTAAATAACTTCAATAATTATTTCCATAGATTTTATTTTTTGAAACAAGTGGCGGAAAACATGCATAGGTTCCGCCCCAAGATTTGAATCCCGGTCTTTTGGGTGGTAGGTGTAATGTACTACCAACAAGACCATTGAGGTGGCTTCTTCATAGAATTTATAAAGTCGAAGTTCCCTTTTAAAAACTCATCATTCTGAACTCGTGATCCCTCTTTGATTGACCCACCTGACAGTTCGATCGATCAAGGATCATTACTAATTCAGTCAGTTTTCCCACCAATCTTTTATTGTTTTATAAATGCTCTTATCTGTCCAACTTCCCTTTTTTATCAATCAATGTTCGCTTTTGATTGATCAAAAACTTACCAGAGTCCTTACCTGAGCTAGTTTTTGATTGATTAACCTGCCATATTGATTGATCATGGTCCAAATCAAGAGTAATAGATTTTGGTTTCGATCCTTACTCGATTCCTTCTCCTATGATATTCTTGTTACATTTTTCAGTTGTCCATAGCATTAAAAAACACGAAAAGCTAACCACACGTGTACGTAGAGGGACAGTTCAGCCTTTGGCATACATGCACAACCAATTTCGAATATATTTAGGTCATTTTCGAGCTACATGGGTTTTTTGCCCATTTTCGAATCTATTTAGGTCATTCTCATGCTTAGATCCAAATAATTAAGATCCCTTCGAATCGTCTTCTTCCAACATTTCTTAAGCCTTCCCCGCCCCCCCCCCCCCCCCCTCTCTCTTAATAGACTCAACTTCTCAAATCTCGCATCTCCTAATTGATGCATCACCCGATATCCTTTGCAAATGGCCAAACCATCTTAAGCGGTTCTCTCTTATCTGATCTTCTATCAATGCTACTCCAACTTTTCTTTTGATCACATCATTCTGAATCTGATTTTTCTGTGTCAGGCATGTGCATCTGACGCAGCAGTTTCATATCTACTACTGTTATTTTCTTCACATGTCTATGGTTCACATGCCAACATTCAGATCCATGAAGCATAGCAGGTCTTACGGTTGCTTTGTATAGTACTTTCTTTAATTTTCAAACGAACTTTCTTATCACAAACTACAATCGAGGCTCCTCTCTACTTTAACCAACATGCATTTATTCTTTGAATAACATCTCCATAATATTCCCAACCATTTTGCAAAATAGATTGCAAGTATCTAAATGAATCTTTCTTATGAATGTTATCTTCTCCAATCTTCAGCTCGATTCTTTCACCAGTACTTCCATCAAAGGTGCACTCCATATATTCCATCTTAGCCCTACTTATGCGAAATCATTTAGTCTCTAGAGCATGTCTTTAAGCTTCAAGCTTCTTATTTACTCCATCTCTAGACTCATCAACCAACATAAAATCATTGGCAAAAAATACACCAAGGTTCCTCATCCTTAATGTGAGTAGTTAACTCATCCATAATATAAATGGAATGAACTTAAAGCTAAACCTTAATGTAAACCGATGCTGATGTCAAAATAGTCGGTCTACCCAAATTAGATCCTTACTCAAGATGGAGCCCCCATCATACATATCATTCCCAGAAAATCATTTAAGCTCCAAGTGTTTTCTAGCACGAAATGACCATGAAATCATGTGGAAACTACATCAATGAGGGTAAAAATCTTGCTACATGTGGGTATGCTCTCCCGAGATTTCTCTCTTGATAGTGTATTTCCAACACCAACACCCCTGAGAAGAGTGTCATAAACTTTATTAATCTAATCAATCTCTGATTGCAAGTGAAATTATACACAGCTACCATTTACCATAATACTGAACCGGGTACCCATTTGAATCCCGTTTGGTGAACACCCTAGGCAGGCTCATGATGTCGGTATGCGTTGACTACCTCTACACTTAAATATAGAGAAATGCTAGGGATTGGAGACTGATATGCTTATCAAGTTTATTTGGAACTAATTGATAGGCGATGATTTGTAATTATTCCATGAGAATCAAAGGAAATAGAACCATTGTAAAATGCACTGTTTAAGAAGTACATTTGCAAGAGATATAGAATTGGATTCTCTCAAGTAATTCTGTATTTGGGGATCATTAGGATGATAGCAAGAACCCCAAGATCCTACGAAATTATGCTATTAGAGAAACCCCTTTTGGCCCACCCTACTTAATTGTGGGAGAAGTTTTTGTTCTATGTTTTTTTCAATTAATATTGAAACGCAATTGATATTTCGATTTCGGTTTCGGTAGGGTGTCGAAACCAAAATTTTACTGAAATTTCGCGAAATTTGGAATCTTGGTTTTATTGTCCTTGTGATTTCTATGTTTTTCCGGTGGGTGTGTGAGTTTGCAAAAAAGATTGTGTTTATCAGGGAGCACAAATTTTATGCTTGAAGAAAGAAGGGCTAATGAATTTTTCTATTTTTGCAGAGGAAATTGCTGTCATCCTTCCAGATGAATCATGAGAAAGCTACATCTTGTGTCAAGTGAACCCTCACTGTTCATTGTGGGACTCCAGGTGAGGAAACAGGAAAAACCTTAGATCAGATCAACCCATGTGGTCTGATTAACCTGTATTGCAACAGAATGAGAGGGATAGTCCCGTGGTCAAACCTCATCCTTGTACAGTAGATCTAAATGATATGTTGCGCCATTTTGTCTGAAGCTGAAGTCTGCAATTTTGTCGTAGTAACAGAATCTGCTTGTCTTAATAACAGATCTGCCACTTAGATTAACCCTGTATATATTTCTATTGTGTGTTTTTGAGGTTTAGGTTGACGGATTTTCACAATGGATTAGTGTATATACCATCTAGTCGTCTTGGAGCAATTGCAACTCCATTCTTCCTTGCTTATGATTATTCCTGTACAGATTTAGTTTAATGCATTGTGGCTTCAATTTTATTGTAAGATGTGTTGCCTTTTAGTCACTTTTGTGCATTAACATATAGTTGTGAACCCATGGCAATGCAAAACTTGTTAACAAATTTTCCTCCTGCGTTTGGTTGTGGAAGGACTACTGACGGTAATCGCTCAATCATTGCCAAAAGGTTGCACATCGAAAAAGTTGTAACTGAATAATGTATCCTGAAGGTTTTCCTCAACTTTATTTTATGATGATGGATGCAGGGTTTGGCTATAATATGTTTCTAATGTTTCTTAATATTTGAGTTTATTAATGGTAATAAGTATACCTGGAAGTAGAAATACGCGTTGGAGTGTCATGCATTTGAGATTCTGGCAGCGGCAATGCTTCCTTTGTTTTTGACTCTACCAGCAAACTCTTTCCATTATGAATCAATTGTGATCTATATGTTGTGATGCCAGCCATATCTATATGTTGTTGACTATTACCAGCAAACTCTATCTAATATGAATCAATTACAATCGATTCTCATGTGCCCTGCAAACAAATGCAGGGTTGCTCCCATTCTGTAAAGCAGTCGACAGGGCTTGGATTGTGTGTTACTCTTTATAAACTTTGCAAAACATGGAGATGGATCGCCATGAATAACAACCTTATTCAAGTGCAAACTGCCAAGATTGTGCTTATATCTTCTGCACAAAAAAGCAACTTCTTGCTTCCTTATAATTCTGTGCCCTGCCTGCATTGGTTCATACTGGCAAACCATGTCGAATTGAGTTAGATTAGTATTTTATACAAATAAGTATTAATACGGATTTTACATCCATAATCATGTATACTTTCAATCTTACGTACATAACTTTCTATAATCACGAATTACACCCAGAACCTTGAATAGTGCTTAACTCTCAGGGATTTTTACACACAACCTTTTATGCTTTTGCAGGAAGAGGGTTATGTGTGTATGATTAGCTAAAGAGTTAAGCACTATTCAAGGTTCTGACTGTAATTCGTGATTATGGAGGGTCATGTACATAATGTTGAAAGTTTGCATTCTTATAGGTATAAAAATCATGTAAATATCACATATTGATAGTGCTGCATCATGTATTTAAAATGTTTTTACACTTGTGTCTTTTCATTTTTTGTGATAACACTTATACCACTATTTTTTAATAATCACATGTATGCCCCTATATAAAATTACAAAACTTATACTAGTGGCCTTTTATTAATACACTTCTACTTCTATATTACACCAACATTGTTAATTTTTTAAGAATATATGCTTTCGTGCGTAATTACTAAAAAATTAGGGGTATAAATATTATTAGAAAAATTATAAAGAGCATAATAAATATATTTAGTCAAATTTATGTAAATACATAAATGTGATGTATAAAATCAACAATTTTAAAACTATTTCAACTCTAACTGATGACACGTAATGTTAATATACGGCTTCACATAGTGTAAATATGGCATCATCTTTATGCGGAAGTATTGTTTCTTGCAACTGGAAGGGGACAATCTCACACAAAATGTCGGAAGAGAGAGATAATGCTTGTAAGGTAGGGATGGATAAGCGATATTAGGTCATTGGCATGCATGGAAGGATTAAAGATAAAGAAGTATCATATTATGAGTTAGAATGAAACTAGATTATCAATAATCAATAAAATTTTTATTTTACTAAATAGTTAGGTATTAGTTTTTTTGTCAAAAAAATAAATTGCGAACCGGTGGTTTGGTTCAATTGTTTAACTGGTTTTTAATTTACCAGTAAAAAATAGGTGGTTGGACCGCTTTTCTTCCAGTTCTTGATTTAACTTGTTTGACCCGTTGATTTGGTCTTTAAAACCTTAGACGCAACTACAACGAGGCTTGACATGTCAAAAATGGACCTTCAGGTAGTTGCTGGAACTGGAAGGGCTTCTATTTCGATGAGCTTGGTGATGGAAGTCGTTTCATTTTGAAATCCTAATCACTTCCTAAGCCCAATTAGCATTTCCTTCATCCAGTTTTGGGGAATTGAATATTAGGTGAACCTTGATGCAATAAATCATTATTTGAAAGTTTTTGTTGAGGGAATTTAATTTGTCCATGTGCATGACAAGGTCCATACAAAATGAGCTTGTACTTGATTAGAAAGCTTTTACTAATTCATATGAGTATGCAAGGTAGCATATATAGGAAATTGGGTATTGGTCCACTTCTAACCTTGACTAGTAAAATAGGTAATTGCCAAAATGGAGATGCAATTCTAAACTGAGACGTCGATATTCGTGTTGGAATATAAATGCGGTGAAACTAGTATAACAACATGTATGCATTGATGGTGTCTACGAAATTGTATCATTGGTGTTTGCAAAATTGTATCAAGGATGTATTATCAAATGGATTAATAATCGAATTGAAGGATAAAATTGTGAATATTGCACAAAATAATTGGAAAATTAAAAAATATTTTAAATACATCTAATTAAAGAAAATCGTTTGAAATTTAATTTTTTTGTTTGTGATGCTATCTTCATGACCACGTCATGACTTGAGCCCTTTCCTCGTACCGTCCTCCATGTCACCCCTCCCTATCGCCACCTCCCAACCAATAATTTGAACTTTAGAACCAAATAGCGACATAGGGGCATTATTCTTGCACTAACTTCCTAGTTGCTCCTCGCCAATTTATCCTCTTCGTCTATCGTAGCAACTCTATGATCACACTCCCCGAGAACGTTGATTTTCTCTAGCAACATTGTCATGCAACCTTTTAGTTAATCCATTCATGTAGTGGGGCCTTCTCCGTGATAGGTGTGTCCTCCACAAGCGAGATGGATCCTCCTTAAGCCCCTCCTCTGATGAAATGCCAAACACGATGATCGCTTCTACTACAAGGCCTATAGTCGAGAGGAAGCCCCAAGATACTACTTATATGTGTTTCATACTTATCAAAGTAGTCATCGGATTTCTCCATGTTTTACCAACACTATAAGCATGAAGGCGCTCTAGAGAAGGTTGTTTGCTTTAGAATAAACATGCTTTGTCCTCTCTCCTTTTCTTCTTCTCTTCATGATGGCTTGAGGTGACTTCAACTCCTCCTACCCCTTGAGTGGTGATTCCCTCCCATTGGAAAACTGCCTTTCCGTGGACCACCATCGAAGCCTTAGTCAAGTTTCCCCTCTTGCCTTTCCCCCTGTGAGGAGGGAGCCTCTTCTCCCATCTATGTTACGACTTTCTCCTCTTGATTATGCTTTGATGCTATGGATGGGTCTACATTGACCTTGATAACTACTAAGGTGATGGTTTGATGAATTGCATATTTATCTCTTTTATTCTTTCATTTTATCTAAAAAAAGTATGAAATTCTTTAACGAAAATACCTCAAAAAAAATAGCGTGTAACATTACATACAGAATTAAAAAGAACAAAATCAAAAATAAAATGGAAATAAAAGAAATACTAGCCAAGCAAGAACACAGTTTCACCGTCTAATCTTTCTCTCTCTCTCTCTCAATTTTTATATCCTTGATTTTAGCATGCATCCCTTGCATTTTTAATTGAAGAAAACTTAATACCATAAATGAATCAGTTAAAATCATACATATTATATGAGTCCTTTAGCTTTCATCTTTGTTGAGCTTTTATAATGAATGAAAGAGAAGACTCTAGAATATCATGCTTGCATATATTCTTCCTTTTGAAAAGAAGACAAATGAATGAAAAATAATAATAGATTATAGAAGAACTAAGTATAATGGAGAGAAATAAGTGCAAAAATATGGAACAATAGTTTAGCGATGAGGAGGTAGTAGTTAAGAAGCTAACTGGAATTAATTATGTTTGCACATTCTTTCCTCTTTAGAAACCCCTATTGGTAAGAATCTTAACTTTTTGCTAAGGAGCGTTTGCGTCAAAATCAAACTTCTTCCTAGTCTCATTTTCCTTCATATTTCTACGTATTTAGTTTGAAAATAGTATATTCTATTAAAATTTTATTTGTAATATATAACAAATTTTTTACCTTATTTTATGATTATGATATAACTATTATTAAGTAAATACATTTAATCTATTTATTTCATGAGTAAGCCATATAATGCATGTATATTTGAGATAATCCTTTAAATATCTTTACTAATATTCATTCTACCAACAAAAATATTCCAAAGGAACACATTTTTTCTCTTCAAGAAATTAAATGTAATGAGAGAATAATTATAAGGAAAAAGAAGATAAAAGAAGATCTCAAGAACGACAATCTTCAAGAACAAAAGAAATGACATGTTAGAAGGCACACCGTGCATAAATAATGCCACTATCCATCGTCTTTCCTCAAGAACTCTCAAAAGAGGCACTTACCGCATTTTATCTTATAAACACGTAAGCTTCATTTATCAATCCATTAGAAGTGTCAACAATCTCCAAAGCAATGTAACCTCTTCCTGTGATAGTAATCTTTGCTGGTTTTGACATAAAATTTGGAGCAACCTCGGTGTCGATCGCTAATTTACTGACATGAATACCAAGATAAAATGGGTGCCCTTCGACGAATACATGCATTTGTTTCGCAGTGTAAAATTTCTCATCTACGTCAATGTTATGAGGATCATATCTTGAGAATATCTCGATAAAGAGCCTTGTAGCTTTTTTAGAACACGTTGACCATAAAAAAATATGCAAAAAAGTGAATAATTAACCAATGTCCTCATTTTTAAAGTTTATCCGTTGAATCGCTGTCACTTTATTAACTCATATGCGTGCGGCCTACAAATAACATTGCTTAGACGCTTAGACGTTTCATGGTTCGATGAAGTAACCTAATAATCAAAATGGTGAAATGAAATGCAGTTTAATATGGCAGCTTGATGATATGTGTCAAAAGCCCCACATGGTTCATCCATTGGTTTATGTTTGATCCACTCCATCACTTTACCAGATGAAATTATTGTTTCAACAATATAGTGTATGACTATTATCACTTTATCAATGCTTTAGTATTTATTATTCAGCTACCACGTACTGTCATTTTACATAATATCAGTCAAGGGGGATTCGAATGCTATTTTATAACAAATGCAAAGGATCAACACCGTCAAATACAAAATATTAACACATAACTACAATTTTCAACCCATTGGTTCTAGGTGTCATACATTAGATATGCTATCAAATTATCCAATTAGCACACGTTTAATTTGCATAGGGTAGATAGAGCAAGGAGGAAAGATAATGAGCCATTAATTAGAGAAGGCAGAAGGAGATAGAATAGCTTGGATGGGAGATGAAGAGAAGACATGGAGCAAGATATAGAGAAAAGGAGCAAAAATGAAGGGTCGACCGAGAGGTAGTTGGGACATTTAGTAGGTTAAGTGATAGTCCTTGAAAATTGTTGTTTTCTCATGATAAGTAAACTTTTATATTATCAGGCAGTGTTTCAATAACTTCAACCCCAATTCTCGAATAGATGATTCCCCCTATAAAAGAAATCTGACACCGGCAAAAACCAATATTAGTAAAGTATATGTGAAAAATCCTCATCTTCTTGCATCGAAGTCGAGAATAAATCCCTTGTTGTGAGTCGTTTCAAATTAGATCATAATGCGAAGATGTCAACCATCCATGAGAGATACAATGAAGGAGAGGGAACTGAACCCCTTATTCAGAAAATAACCTTTAATAAAATCATTCAACCAAAATCACTTTTTGGTCACCCCTCAGCTCTCGTCTTTTTAACCCCCGGCAGATGGTGGTGATCGTTGCAGACATGCCTAATAAAATCTAAAGTTTTTATTAGTTGTGTCACTCTGAGATATTGCAATTTCAGTTATGGCCCCTCCCTTTTTGGAAATATCAATTGTGCCCTCGACTTCTTCTCGTACTATCACTTGTGTCCCTTGGGTTAGTTGTCATTCATTTCAAATGCTAACGGACGTTAACTTTGGGATATAACGGGAATTAAATTACAAATAACATCTGAAAAGGTAATTTTACACCCTCTTCTTCCTCCTTCTCCATCCTCTTCCTCCTCCCCAGCCGTCTGCTCCTCTACCGCCCCCAGGTGCTCCCTCTGCCTCGAGCTCCTTCCCTCGCGCCGTCTCCTCTGCCCCCAAGCTTCTCCTCTCTACCCCTGTGCCTGTGCAACGCTTACGGTGTTGGAGACAACAATTCTTTGTTCATGGAGCTGTTACATGGAAGGAGATATGTGCAACTCTTACGGTGTTGCATCGACTGTGCGTGCCCTAAACAGATCACTGTGAAGTTTAGATTTATCTATCCATTCGTTCATGCGATTGGGATCTGTTTATGGGGTGGCAACACTAAAATAAGCTGCTACTGGATGTTCTCTCAGGTCTACAAAATCAGCACAATGGAGCCATGATTTGTCTACTTTCTTCAATAATTTTTGACGAAAATTGGATCGTTACATGATATAGATTGAGCTGCGCTTAAGTTGTGATTGTTTTCATAACTTGGTTTGATAGTTGAGCTGGGTTTGACTGCTGTTTGTTAATTGAATCGAGCAGCTGGCGTGAACTTATATCTGTATTCTGTCATTAAGACTAGGCCTGTAATTAACCAATGAGTTCGAGTTTTTTCTGATCATGTTTTGCACGAGATGGAGGAAGGCACGTTGCTGTTAATGGTGAACGACGGAGGAGAAGGGGATGGAGGAGGTGGTCAAAAGAGGAAGGGTGAAAGAGGGATGCATGCTTTTTTCCAAATATAGTCCTCTTCACTTTACCATGATTTGAGATAATCATGGTTAAGTTCAAATTATTGACGATTAAAGTAACTGATGTGCACAATTAATAGTACGTCAAGAAGTCAAGGGCATAATTAATGTTTCCGAAAAGGAAGAGACATAACTGAAATTACAATATCTCATAAGGCACAGATAAAAACTCTAAAATCTAAGCAGCGAGCTGCCTCAAGGAGATGACCTGCATCCAGACGGCCTGGCTTGATTACTGAACCGCTAGGTCCGAACCGCTCCACACACTTGAAATAAGCTCCAAACCCCTCCCTGACCTCCCTCTCTCTCTCTGCGCGGCGCGCCGTGGCGGGGGAAGGAAATGAGAAGAGGAGAGGCATCAGATCACAGCTAAGCTATTCTTGGAGCAAGTTAAAGCAAATCCACGGAGTTCCCATGGCCGCGCCTGAAGCTCCGCTTCGATATGTCGGAGTCGACAGGGACCGCCGCTTTCCGCCTTATGAAACAGATGGTGCGATCTTTTGATTCCTCTTTCGCCACGAACTCGATTATTATTTTCGTTGATTATTGTGTACCTAGAAAAATCGCTCCTTTTTGGATAATTCAAGGTCAGATTCACTTGGTAGGGCGAAAGGTTGGTATAGGGTTTGGTTGTTACGGTGGAGGGATTTTATTACTTCTGATTTCTCTGTTGCTGAAAACAACCCGTTATTTGTACCTCGCTCTTCGAATAATCCCTGGAAATATATTGGTTATTTTGCAAGGGAGGCATGCGGATATTAGAGAGCGGTGGACCTAACGCCGTGCTCGTTATACAGCTCCCCATAAATCTCACCAAAGGTTTTTTCCCGGACATTATGAAGCACCTCATCAATGAGGCTCAATTTCAGCATCCAATATTTAGAAGATAGCATAACCGAAACATGCAATGTTCATTGTGGAGAAAAATTGAGAATGAATGTAAGGATTTATTCAAAGACTCCGGAGTTTCTTATATGGCATGAATTTGTGAATATATCTCCAAACTGTAAACCTGTGGATATCTGCAGAGTAAAATCTTCCCTCCTCGTACTGCACCTGGAATGAAATGACAATCAACTTTAATATGCTTATTTGCTCATGAAATACATGATTGGTGGTAATATATGTACAAGACTTGTTGTCATAGTACAAAGGGACATGGGTAGTAGCGGGTGATCCAAGCTCATGTAAAAAGGAGATCAACCAAGTAATCTCACAAGTGGCTTGAGCCATTGTCTTGTACTGAGCCTTCGCTCTCGATATAGAAACAGTGGTTTGCATCTTGCATCGCCATGTAACAAGGTTTCGACTAACAAACACGACATAACCTACCTATTGAGAGTTTAATGTTATGTCACTATTTTACATTTTTTTATTTTTTTGTCCTTAGTATGTAATTTACCCATTAAGATTTCTCTCTTCTACAAGGTTCAGGAAAGCGGTATGCATATGCATTTGGACTGGTCACCGAATACTGATTAAGCGGTATGCCGGGGCATATGTGGGGTATATGCGGTTCTACGCGGTTTTCTAATTTTTAATTTAAAAATAAATAAATATTTATGAATAACATTACCACTGAATTTATGTATTTAAGTGGAGTTAAAGAAGATCTAAGAAAAACAATCGATGTTAAATGGGTGTGTATATATGCTTTTAATTGCCTCATACTTAATCACAACAAAAACAGTTACCATAAAAACTTTACACATTATATGATTCGTAATAATAAAACTTCAATATACATACATGCACTACATGAGCAAAACCTCAATCGACATATATAAAAAATATTCGACGATACATTGCATATATTCGTGAAATCAATACATGAGAAAAACATAAACATTGCATATACATAATGGTATAATGCATTGCAATTGTATAGAAATGCATGTCATATTCTTACCATCGAATGAAGAAGAGGCAGAGTTACGGAATTAAGGACCTGAATGAGAATATTGAAAAGTTGGAGCTGCTGGAGCAGTATGCTGGGCATATGCGGGATATGAGGGGCATATGCGGGCCGCATATGCGGAGAGGGCGCTTATTGCACTGATTCATGTAATCGGTGCGGTCTGCATGCTGTGCGGGCATATGCGCGACCGATTTAGTGAACACTGCTCTTCTATATAAGAGAACCCTTTGTTTTGTGAATAAACAACAAAGTATTCTCTTCCATATGATATCAGAGCGACAACCCTATACCGGAGAAATGAGCCCCACCTCTCAAACCTACCTCCGATCCCACCTTCTCTCGGACCTCCAACGACAATGCCACAACCCTCCAGCGGCAACAACCCAACGACGCCTCCGAGGCCATTTTTTGCCACCCTAATAGCTGCCCAGTAGTATCGTGGCTCTCCTGCATGCTAGGTGCCCCTTCTGATACATTGAGGTCGCAGTTTTGTGTCTGATTTCAGAGTTTTTAGGTCTGATTTACCTTATTTTCAATCGAAATCAGACAACGTTTGTCTAAGCATGGTTGTGGACCTGTGGTATGAGTCTACGCTCACAACAACCTTTTCTCAGATCTATTTAGGCACCTTATGATCTGTCTAAAGTCTCAATTCTTTGTCCATGATGCCATCAAGCATAGTTGATATGCCATCTACAGGTGCCTTAAAGGGTCTGTCACCTATTATCAAGATGGACGGTGCAAACTACAAGTTGTGGGCAATGCAATTCATGAATCTGCTGTAGAGCCATGGTAAGAAGCACATTCTGACGTAAGATGAGCTGGTGGACAAGACTGCATCCAACGCCTCATGGGAGGCATATCATGCATATGCTAAGGTGTGGCTATCTGGTACTGCTTTGGGACATCGTTGCAGGAACATATTCTCAAGCATGGAATGAGTCAAAAATATTGCAATTCTAGCACGATATCATCTAAACCAAATATGATGATCATCCTCTTCGTGTTGTATACATCTCTGAGGGGTATGTTTGAGCATCTCCATAGCTGCATACTCCTTATAGCCTCATCAGAGCAGCATAAGGTCTATAGACTCTGGCATGCTCGGGGTGTTTCTGACTGCCCTTAACCCGTAATATGATTCAACTTACTCCCAGCTTCTTACCGACGTTACCATACCTCCTATGGAGGATGCGTATCGTAGATTGCGCCGATTGGGTATCCCCTCTACCACGTCTTCTCAGACATTATTGGCTATGGCAACTTCCCGTGTTAGAAGTGGTTCATCTCCATTCAGAGGATGAGGCACACACGATGGAGTCGATCCACGCCCATGTCAGTCATGTTCATACTGTCACTGATCATGCCACTCAGAGGACACGTATTACTCCAAGCACGACTTCCCACCTTTGACACGTGATGTTAAATAGGTTCGGACTTCCCCTGACATCACCGATCATCATTACGATGACTTCGTTGCTAGTTTAAGAGAGATCATGCCACTGGCCATCGGATTTTCTAGTCTCGATCCGTCAGATATTGCAACTTCTACATCTACTAATACTCCGGGTATTACTCATGCATTTATTGGTCACTCTACACCAGATCCTTCAGAATGGATAATGAACTCTGGAGCTTTACATCATCTTTGCGGAGATTGCTTGCAGTTTGGTACTTATAGTTCAACACAACCAGGTAGATCAGTGGTGATTGCTGATGGGGCACATTCCCCAATTACTGGATATGGGGAGGTTCATTTGACTTCCTTCATACTTCTACAGAACATTCTTCATGCACCTGTTATTTTCATAAATTTACTTTCTATTAGATTACAAAATATTTACATTACCGTGCTATATTCAACCCTAGTTCCCTCGTTTTTCAGGATATACTCACGAGTAGGGTGATTGGATGTTGTCGTGAATATGGAGAGTTGTACAGGTTGATCTAGTCTCCTTGTATGGGTGCCACTTCTCTTTTTACAGAGTCGATTTCTCTCTACACATGGCATCTCTGATTTGACCATCTACGCATCGCACAAGATTTGTCGCCTCATCCCTGGCGTCTTTATCAATTCCAGTTTTCAGTGTGAATTATGTCAACTCGGAAAGCGTCATCGGTTCGGCTTTTCAAATCGTCAAGGTTGTTGTAGTCAGAGTCTTTTTGAGTTATTTCATCTTGATATGTGGGATCCAAGTTGTGTACATGATCATCAGGGAGACACATATTATTTGGTTTGTGTTGATGATTTTTCCTGATTGTCTTGGGTATTTTTGTTAACGCATAAGTCTGCCGCTAGTATGTTAATTTAGAACTTTGTGGTTGAAATAAAGAATATTTTCTTTGCCTCTATACAACATATTCGTTGTGATAATGCTATTAAGTTTATACTACACAATTCTCTCATTTTTTCAGCTCACGTGGCATTATCCATCAAACTTCATGTTCATATACTTCTCAACGGGATGATGTTGTTGAACATATAGTAAGCCATATCGCGATATATCGACGATTTATCGACGACATCGTATCGACAGGTGACCGATATATCACTGATATGGGCGATATTTGTCCTTTCAAGGATATTTTCTTCACAAAATCAATTCGATATCAGCGATATGGTGTTGACAATATATTGTATCGACACAATGTCGATATCGATATTACCTACACAAGTTGAATGCAGACAACGTCATCTTCTGGATATCACTAGGACTCTCCTCATACATAGTCAGACTCCTCATTCATTGTAGGATGATGTTGTGATGACAACATGTTATCAATTAGACGCCCCCCTATTTTGGATGAAAATGCTCCCTTCTCCTTAGCTTTTCCTGAGAAGGACCTTTCTCTCTTACATCACATGTATTTGGTTGCCTGACATTTGTCCATCTCTTACATCTTGGTCATGACAAGCTTGCTTCTCGAGCTGTTAAATGTATGTTCGTTAGGCATTCTCGCACTCAAAAGGATTATCGGTGTTTTGATCATGAAAAAAGAAAACACTATGTCAGTCTCGATGTTATCTTCTTTGAGTCCATCATGTACTACTCTCTTACAGGTGACCGACTGAGTCCCTCTGACTCTGAGGATGCGGTTGTTCTTCCACCTCTGCCTACACATATACCTCAGTCTGTCCTCCATGCTCCAATGCCTTCCCCAACATCCACCATGCCTCAGATAAATTCTGAAAATTGGTTTCGACTGATGGTACTAGTGGTGTGCATGATACACATGGTCAATTATAGGATGGGTATGCTGATATACAAGATGAGACAAAACCACCACAAGAGAGTGATTTGGGGCGGTTTGTTGTCATGCAGAAAGGCAAACATTCTTGTGCATGATACCCTCTCGCATGTCATGTATTTATGGAGCGACTTTCACCAAATTTGTTGTGGGATTATCTGCCGTTGAAATCCCACTTACATATCTGGAGTGAGCCAATGGCGTCTAGCCATGGAGCTGGAGATGGCCACTTTACAGTCTCGTGGCATGTAAAGCACTGTTACTGCTCCTGCAGATATACCTGTTGTGGAATGCTAGCATGTGTTCATTATGAAGCGTCGAGCAGATGACAACATTGATCGCTACAAGGCAATGCTTGTGGTTCGTGGATTCACATAGACCTATGGGGTGGACTATCATGACACCCTCTCTCCAATAGTTCGGCACTCCACACTCCTCTGTTGTAGTTACATGGGATTGGCCTCTTTATCAGCTCGATGTGGCGAATGCTTTCCTCTATAGTGATCTACAAGAGGAAGTCTACATACAACAACCACCTGGGTTCACTACTGAGGGGGAGTGTCAGAAGGTGTGCAAACTCCATAAGGCAATCTATGGCCTTAAGCATAGTTCAAGAGCATGGTTTTAAAAGCTCTCGGACGTGATAGAACAGAAGGGGTTCGTGAAATCATTTGCAGATCACTCCTTGTTTGTTTAGAGGTTCCAGAAGGATACTATTGCTATACTAGTGTATATTGATGATATTATCATTACATGGGATAACATACACAACATTCAAGCAGCTAAACTGTTTCTTTGACAACAGTTACTAAGAATATTGGTAGTCTACGTTACTTTCTTGGACGGGAGTTTACCAGGAACTGGCGAGGCCTTGTAATGACCAAAAGGAAGTATGTTACAAACCTGCTCTCAGAGACATTTCTGGTAGATTGCAAGCCATCCACTACTCTTATGGATCTGAGCATGAAACTATATGATGATGACACTGAGGAATCAAACAAGAGGAGATACACGGAGCTAGTTGGGAAGCTTCTATATGTGACCATCGTCGGGTCAGACATATCCTTTGTAGTGAGCAAAGTGAGTCAGTTCATGGAGCAACTTAGACATGCATGTATATATTCAGTCCATATGGTTTTGAGGTATCTGAAGACCTCACCAGACACTGGTCTTTTATTTAGGAGAGGCATATCCCTTGCTGTTACAGCTTATGCAGATGCGTAGGGTGCCCTAAGGACAGAAAGTCTACTTCTGGTTTCATTGTGTTCATAAGAAGTTCCTTGGTATCATGGAAGAGCAACAATTGTCGTCAAATCCAGTGCAAAATCAAAATTCAGAGCTATGGTACATGGGAGTACATAGATGATGTGTATTAGATCTGTTCTGACTAACCTAGCTATTGAGGCGTCTCTTCCCATGCAACTCTAATGCGATAACCAAGCTGCATTGTTTATTGCTAATAATCCAGCCTTCCATGAAAGAACCAAGCATATCGAGGTAGATTGTCACTACACTCGAGAATGATTCAGAAATGTCTCTTTTCTACATCTCATGTTAGCTCAAGTGAGCAGACACCAGACAACATACGTGCTCAGCAAGGCTCTAGCCTGAGGACCTTTTCAAAGATGCTGTTCCAAGCTGAACCTAATAGACATCTATGCTCCAGCTTGAGGGGGAGTGCTGAGAGTTTTATGTTATGTCATTATTTCAAAGTTTGTTTATTTCTCTATCCTTGATATGCAATTTACTAATTAGGGTTTCTCTCTTCTATATAAGCGAATCCTTGGGCTCTATGAATAAACAACAAAGTATTCTCTTCCACAATGTCTTTCTTCCTTAGGAGAACTAGAATATTCAACATCTGCATATGTGGTGATGTCAGTGTGTCCATTATTCCCATATAAATTGCCTTTTCCTGGAGATTTTTTTAGATATCGAAGGATCAAAAGAACATCATGCCAATGATTGTAACGGGGTCTTTTCATTGTGCTAACTAGCACTAGTCACAACATTCAATATATTTGGCCTAATGACAATAAGGTAAGGCAATTTGCCCACTAGGCTTCTATATCGTGTAATATACTCAATCTCAGGATCCACAAATGTAGCATGTTTTTGTAGTTCCTATGGGATGTTAGGTTGTTTGTCTAAGTAGGTCAGCCTCTATAAGAATATCCAATCAATACTTCCATTGTGATAGGTGTAATCCCCCTGTAGCGCGTATTACCTCAATTCCGAGGATGTATTCGAGTTGACCAAGGTCGTAGGTGATAAACACCTTTTGGAGAAATGCCTTGGTCTTTGTAATGCCTTCTGCATCATCACTAGTAACCACCATGTCATCAGTATAAACAACAAGTATCACAGTGCCAGAACTCCTTCATCTGATGAACAAAGAGTAAACAGATATCGTCCCATGGAAGTTAAGAGAGTTGATCTCAGAGGTAAGCCTATTAAACCAAGCTCGTGAACTCTGCTTCAGGCCATAAATGGCCTTACATAGTCGGCATACATGCTCCCCTTGATGGAGTAATCTGACGGTCTCGAGGTCACCGATTCACCATAGAGAAAAGCATTCTTCACATCGAGCTAGAAAATTGACCAATTCCTATTGGCAACAAATGAAAGAATAGCGCGGATTGACACAATTCTAGCCACTAGAGAGAGTGTCTCAAAGTAGTTCACACTATACCTCCGAGTTAATCCCTTTTCCATCAACGAGGCCTTTAATCTATCAATGGAGCCATATTTGATTGTAAAGACGCATCTGCTTGCAACTGGTTTGATATTAGGAGGACATGGTAGAAGATCCCACAAACCCCTGGAAATAAGCATATCCATCTCCTCATCTATGGTTTTTCTCCGACTATGGTTTTGGAGTGCACTATGATGATCACAAGGATTAGTAGTAGCGTAGCCTTAAGAGCATATGCGAATCACTTGCCACAACTGGATAGAGTATCAATGGAAGTATAATGTGACAAGGAATGCATAGTATATTGCCTTTTTGTTCTCTGCGATGCTATATGAAGTTATAATGGAGCATCAAGAGCAGCAATGGTGGGAACACTTGAAGAGGGCACATCATCTCGCAAGTAATGAACATGTAAAGGTACATAATCAGAATGAACAATGCGTTTCCTTTGTAGAGATGAGAGGTGCGAGAAGGTGACATCAACAGAGATATGGTAGCGATGACTAGTATGGTTATAGCACATATACCCCTCTTGGGTCCAAGAGTGGCTAACGAATACATACTTTATTGTACGAGGAGATAATTTATGAGTAGTCTGAAAGTTATGAACAGAGGTAATGCAACCAAAGATTCTTAATGGAAGAGGAAATGATTCCTCGTAATACTAGACTTAAAAAGTAGTTACCCCATTGAGAACTGATGAGGGGACTTGCTGATGAGGTAAGTAACAATGATAATGGCATCCTCTCCCTCAATAGGTTTTAGGAACTTCATATTACTAAGTATGAGTTATGTCCAGAAGATGGCGGAATTTCCTTTTCGTAATCTCGTTTTGCTGTGAGATATACATATATGAAGTCTAGTGAAAAGTTCCTTGAGTGGCAAAGAAAGAACTAAATCATGTTGAGTTAGCTCAAGAGCATTGTCAGTCCCGATAGACTGAATAAAAGTTGAGAAAGGTATTTTAATAACTTGAAAGACAAAATGATAATTTATTAATATATGACCATTCCTTTATTTGATAGATCCAAGAAAATCTGCTGTAATCATTTACAAAGACAAAAAAAATTTGTGATCGCCTACCCTACATACCCAAGATAGACCTAAATAGAGGCAAAGCATCCATGTAGCCAACCTTGCTTAACGCTTTGTTGTTATTGTTGCCTACCATACAAACCAAAAAAGGTCCCCATATATCACACTGGACTAAAGGAAAGGGTGACGATTAACGCGGCTCATTCCTAGGTGAAAAAAGGCAATGTGATGTTTACCTAACTGGCAGGCTTCACACTTAAATGGTTTCCGAGATGACAGTTTGGGAAACATCTAGGAAAGAACTTTAGCAGAGGGGTGACCAAGCCATAAATGCCATACCTACTTGCAACAGAAATCATAGACAACACCAGCAAAGGCAGAATTAACAGAGATATCAAGGTAGTAAAGGTCATTTTTCTCATATTCCACATTAAAAATCTACGTCGTCTGGGTGTCCTGAAAACATTAAAGGTAGAATTTCTGACTGTTATGACGGGACCTTCTGGTTGGACACAACTGCTGGACTTGATATACTGGGAGGATGTCGATCACTAAGGCTTATAAGGTCTTATAAGTTCCTTTATCCACTTGTAATTTTTTTTAAAAGAAAAAGGGCTTCCACCGTATAGGTGTGTGCCTAAAAACTTCACCATTAATACACAAAATTATTACAGGAATGTAAGCATATAAGATAACACACTGACCCATAATTACAAGTTTCAACTCATAGCTAAATCCCTACCATGTACTACAATATTCTTTCCATAGATTCTATCTTGTCGAATCACCACCCCATTTCTGGTGAGTCAAATAGCCCGAAGCATAGACACACACTCGGATCTCTCCCTCACCATAACATTCTTGTTTGCTCCAATGGACCCCCAGAAGTTAGATGCACCATTAATACACAATGCTTGAATCCCAAACATGTCCCATGCCTCCGTGAAGATCTTGCATTTGAAAAATAAGTGATCTGCATCCTCGGTCTTCTCTTGACATCGGGAGCATGTAGGGTTCACTGTGTAAATAAAACGAGCCAATCTGTTGCCCGTTAGCAGTATGTGTTGGAACTTTCCATTTCCAGATTCTCCCGTAATCTGCCACATACCCTGCAACGTCAAAAATCTTTGGGCTCTTCAGGGCCTTGTATACCTTTCAAGCCGAGAAGCTCCCATCACACCAATTCCAATTGTCCCATCCCTCGGTAGGCCCTGCCACACCATCCAGCTCTGAAAGCATCACCAAAAGCTCCTCTAGACGTTGATCAGAAAGTTCAGATCTGAACTGCGAGAAAAAAGAATTCTCATCCCCTACATCTTCCACTGAGCACTCTGGGTCATCAGTCAACGCCATAAGACGCGGGAATCTCACTCCCAACGATCCATTCTCACTCCAATCGTCCGTCGAGAAATGAAAACCTGCATCGTCCCCAAGGACCGGCCTCAAAAAGGGGCAAATCTCCCGCAGCACACCATAAATACCTTACCAAAAATACGAAGGAGCATGCCCAAGCTTCCTGGGGCCGGCGAGTGAAGAACCATAATCATATACCATCCTGTACAACATGTAAATAGACTGCCACTGTCACCCTAGACACACGAGATCTTCATGCTGAGCCATTCCTTATTCATCTCCTCCTGACTACGAATACCAAGGCCATCCTCCTCTTTTGAATATGAAACCGATTTCCAATTCACCAATGACGTCCCATTTGACTGCTTGGAGGAGGATCAGAAGAAATGTCTCATGATGCTCTTATGTCTCTTTCGCACCCCCACTGACAGAAATCTAGAAGATAGGAAAAAATGGGGATCACATACAACACTGTACAGAACAACACCAGCATGCCACCTCTAGACAAGCACAAAGACTTCCAACCTGCTAATCTTTGCTCAATCTTTTCAATCACCGGTAACTAATCACCTAAATGCATCCTCCCTACGACCAAGTGCACTCCAAGGTACTGCAATGGCATATCTCTGCGTGGGGAATGAATCCATCCTGCTCACACCTCTATCTCAGCATCGTCCAAACCGAAAGGGATGAGCTCAGATTTCTACTTGTTTAGCCGTAGTTTGGATACATCACCAAATAAATCTAGAACCACAGACATGCCTCTACAACTCTCAGATCCACCTTCCGCGAAGAGTATCGTGTTGTTCGTGTACTGAAGAACGGGGATAGAGATCTCCTCGTCCTTCGAGTAACCGCTGCACAACCCCCCGTAAACCGCATGATCAATCTTGATTGGCAGTGCGTCAATCGCACATACAAAGAGAAGAGGTGCCAACGGGCACCCCTGAGGAACCCCTCGTCGTGGCTAAAATACCCGCCCTTTAACTGCCATGTACCAGAACCACACATGATGTTGTTGTGACTCATCTCTTCTTCCACGGAATCCATCTATCAGGAAATCCACATCCGAACATCGACACTCAAATGAAATGCTAATTCAAGCTGTCATAAGCCTTTGAGAAATTCACCTTCCACAATCCTTTTGTCTTCCTTCTGCGCTAGTCTGGAACAATCTCATATGCCCATACTTCGTTATCCATGAGTTGTCTGCCAAGAAAGAAAGGCAATCCGTCGGAGAGGTGATCCTGGATAAATCCTCTCTCAACCTATTTGCAAGATCTTTACCACAATCAAGTAAATTGTATTAGAAAGAGCAATGAGGTTATAGTCCTCCGTCTTAATGACGACTTCCCTCTTAGGAAGTAAGAAGATAAAGGACCTGTTGAGCTGATCAGACCATAGTTCCCCTCTGCAAATTCATTCACTACCCCCAAGACCTCTTCCACGATCACCTCCCAAAACTCCCCGAAGAAAAAAATAGAAAGCCGTCTGACCCTAGACAACCGTCCGTGTAGGCTAAAGGTCCTCATCAATGACTCTGATTTCGATGCGGAAATGTGATTCAGCCCAAGGCCCAACCATTATGACCCACTGTGTGTCATGCACCTGCTCATGCCCTTGAAATAGTCCGTAACTGCCTATGAGACCTCCTTGCCATGAAACATCTCCTCCCTAGTCTCAACTAAGTGTATCAAGTTCATCATCTGCCTCCCATTTGCCATCGTATGGAAAAATCTGGTATTTGCATCCCCTCCTTCAAACACTACTGACGTGATCTTTGCCTCCATTCAAACTCCCGTTTCCTATCTTCCTCTTGAAGGATCCTCTACATGGTCCCGTAGCTCACCAGCCATCCTCGTCCATCTCTCTGTCATCCTCTAAAAGGTTTAACATTATCACTTCATCCTGCGCCTGATTCCTCCTTAACTCCCGCTCGTCACAAGAATCCTTCCTAAAGGACTTTAGTCTCTTATGCAACACAACTAGCTTCAAAGCAAAACACAGTAGTAAATCCCCCCACTTCTAACATAATCTAGAAAGAGACAACAAACTTTTTGAGACCCTCTTCAAACATCCAACACCGCTCAAATCTGAAGTACGACGATGCCCCTCTTTCGCTTCATGTATCCAAGCATAACGACACAAGATCTGATCTCAATGTAGGAAGAGAAGTGATTGTTTTCAAGCCTTACATCTCCAACACATGAATATATAGGAGAAAACTGTCAATTTGTGATCGCGAGGATGAGTTCCACCAAGTGTCCTACAGTCATGGAAGGCTATATCGATATCGATATCATTTCGATATTGTATCGATACGATATTTCGACGATATATCACCGAAATATCGCAAATATCGACGAGCCTTTGTGAAGAAAATGCCTAAAAATCGAGATATATCGCCATATCGGTACCCATATCGGTCCCATGTCGATATCGATATATCGGCGATATATCCCGATATTTCCTTCCATGCATACAGTTCGCCACATCTTGCATCTCCAGAGCAAGTTCCCCACCACATCAGCAAACCCCTTGGTATATCTTCTGCGATTGATGTGGCATTTGAATCCCTACAAAACATGCAATCTCTAGGAATCTTGCCCGGATTTCCCGCATTTCTTCCCATAATATCGTATTCAGTGATGACCTCGCAATGCCATATACCGAAGTCACCACAAAATGAGTCCGGTTCCTTTTGCAGATGAGCACAACCATGTTCGAATGAACTAATCAGACTTCATCAAGTAAAGAGATCACCATTCCAAGTGACGACAGTCCCTCTTGAGTTGGCATTCGCCAATACTGCTATGAAATTGCTAAGATGAGGTCCAACAATGGAGCTCCATCTCACCGACTCCCAAAAGTCAATTTTAGTTTGCTGCTAGCAAGCCACATCCACCCTCCACATAGCCAATAATGAGCTAGTCGCCAATGGCTTCTTTTATTGGTCTAGGCCCCGCACATTCCCAGACAAAAGCTTGAAATAGTGGGGGGAGCCCCCGCCACCTTGACCCCCACTACCTATGCAACAATAGTCTCGAATAAGTTCTCAGGATTGCTCCCCACTTGTATCCTCAGAGGTGTCCTGGCCAAGGCCTTAAATGTCGGTTTCGGTCACCATTTCGGTATTGACCAAAACAGAATTTCGATGGAATTTCGGTGGAATTTCGACCGAAATTTCGGTCATTTCGGTCATTTTTTGTACTAGGACCACCATATTTCGGTCATTTCGGTCGAATTTCGATTTCGACTGGATATCGATATTCGACAGAAATTCGACCGAATTTCGCTGAAATTTGAGGCCATGGTCCTGGCTGGACCTCTCCTCACCCATTGCACTTGACAGTTGCGGCACTCCACCTTCCAAATTTCCCTCTTCCCGGTCAACCATGGGTGCCTCTGCCGTCATTGCATCCCCATTCCTAGGTACTCTATTATCATGTACCGCTTGTTTGTGTTTGAACTGTCTTGCCTCACACTCACTTGTTTCTGTACGAAGGTGCTTTCAGGGAAAAAGATCATTTGATGTTCTTCACCAATCGTTTCTTGAGGTTGAATCACCTATTGGACCCGCCTTCTTGACCCCCTTCTACCCAAAGAACCTTTCCCCTTTGTGCGATGATGAATTGTTGCTGTCTTCTTCTCCAATCGATGTCTGTCGACCTCCCTCAAAGACCTTGCCTCCCTCTGTGTATACCCTCCTCCATTGGAAGTAGAAGAGCTCCGTCCACCCTTCTTGTTTTTATATGTTAATGGATCCTTTGGATTATGGCCATTCGACCTAATAACACCCAGGTCTATATGCGGGTAATTAGCAGCTCTTGGTTGCAGTAACGAGGCTGGTGTTGCTATTGGGTTCTTTAGATAACTCGAAAGAGTTGCACAAAGCGATGGCATTATCGGGTTTTGTATATAACCTGTAAGCAAGTTTGGAGTCGCGCCTGGGTACGACAATTGGTGCTTCGAAAAACTTGTAGCAATTGGGGGCATTATCGGGTTTTGCAGGTAACTCGATAAGCCTGACAAACCCGACAATGCCATTTGTATTCGAATTGAATGCCCAATTTAAATGATTCCCCGAAGTTGAGGCATTGCAGGAGCCGAAGAGAACGTCATCCAAGAATGATTTCACCACCACACTAGGGTTTCAGATCTTCGAATCCACCGTTTCGCCTTCAAATCTCGAATTTATCACGAGTTTCAAGATACCCGCCATAATCGTCGATCCTTGAGGTCCACCGACGACTGCCTTGGCTTCCACCATCATGTCCTGATCTTCTTGATGAAAGCTGCCCGAAGAAAGGTCTTCCTACGCATCAAGCTGCATCGGCACCGTCCTCCTCCTGATTTGCAACACCACACTTAGGTTCAACGAAGATCTGGTCGCCCACGTGGACACCACAACCTCAGGCTCTTCCCTTGGCTTTAAATCAGAGCTGCTCAATTCTACAACCTGGCCGACCTCTGCCAACGCTTCACGCAACATCTCGACCCTTCTGCAATGCAGCTGAACCCCCAACACCCTCATCTTCCACTCCCAATCAACACTCTCTAAGCCTCCATCTAAAAATCCAGGTCTCCTCCACTGAACTTTGGTCTTCAACTCCGGTGGCATCGCATCATCTAAGGCCTCTTCAATGACTTTCCTCATCCCTACCGAGGAGAGACCCCTTGCACAAACAGATCCCTCAACATCCACATGGTGTCGACGCAAGCAAACTGCTCTCCTACATCTCCCAACCACTTGGTGAGCATCTTCCCATCTCCAGTAGCCCCTCATCCACCAGCAGGCCCTCCAAAGGATGCTCCAAAATCGGCCCTCCCACAAGTCTCCTCAGCACATCCACCATCTTGATGTCGTTGGCCAACTTTGGGGAGGCCACTGGAATCACAATGGAATTGACAACATGGGTCTGCTTCCTCTTCGGCCAGGAATCTTGCACTGTACACTCCTTCCGGCGATGGCCATGGAGACCACACCTGAAGCACAATTGTTCTGGGGCCAAACAACCTTTCGAGATATGATTTGCCGCTCTGCACCTAAAGCACAACGTTGTTCCTCGCTTCACGTTTTCTGGGACCTAGATCGTCTTCTCAGTGAGCGTCCTTCCCCCGCAAACTTATCCATCTCGACATCCTCCAGCTGCTCTCCATCATTCAGAGTTACGTCCTTGCGTTGGCTCCCTCAGCGGTGGCCATTTGATTAACAGATTCATGGTTCTCTGCTCCGCTTCTCTCGCCGCCTCCTTCCGCTCTCTCGCTCTCCATGCCTCCATATTGTGGTAAAAATTAAATTTATACACTTGTGATTTTCGATCATGAGATCTTTGTGTATGTAGGAGAATTTGGAGTTGGAGGACCCATTACGATCATGATCTTTCTTTGATCTTTGAGATGTGGGTGAGTGTCCATTGGCACTCGGAGGGTTAGAAACTTCCAAGCGACGAATGGTTCATGCACATGCTGTTTAGGTGATATGGGAGATGTGGATGATCCGGTTTTCAATTGTGATATCTCATGAGAGATTTCAGACGTGGCTTTTGTTAAGGTTGTCGATTTCGAGAGTGCATTAGTTTTTAGGGGTTTTCTTGGCACCAATTTCAGTAATTCAGGTGGTGATATGATTTTTGTTTTGGCTCTGGTTTGACACTTGTTGGCATGTAATGCTGTGTTGTTCCCTCACGAGAGATTTTATGTGGAGAATGTACTCGATCATGTTGCGTTAGGTACTCGACGGCCAACGTAAATTATAGTCGAATCTTTCCACATGGATTTGAGCAAGAATCCATGTAGCCGACTCTACTTATAGTGGGAGAAGGCTTAGTACATTTATTATGTACTCGATCATGTTGAGGCTCTATCGATGTCTTGGTCTTTGTAACTCTTATTTTTTTTTGGTGAACATAGGTGTGCGCCACTTTGGTTGCCCAACCTTTTTTTTCCTAAAATAGAATTTTAGCCATCAGGATAAGTCAGAAGGATCACCAGAAGAAAATTCATAAGTATGTGCCGTGTTGAATGTGAATGGCCACAGTTATCGATTCTTTATTTTTAACGTGTTTCAGACTATTTTTTTCTACCTGTTTATTCATTTTTATTTGCTACTATCCATCTGTATATTCGAGCTCATGCTTTTTTTTTACTTTTATGTAATTTTGTTATTTGCATTCCTCAGGGATGGGAAGAAGGTGAAGGTCTTGGTAAAGATAAGCAGGGTATTAAGGGCTATATCCGAGTAAAAAACATACAGGATACAACAGGTATTGCCAATATTCGTCTCCAATATGATAGGTAAAGTTATCAACTTCATCTATTTTTGTCTAATGAAGAGGACTCACGATTTGCAGGCATTGGTACAGACAAGCCAAAATGGACCTTTGATACTTCACAGTTTGACAATATTTTAAAACGATTAAAAGTGGTACTTTGATTTCAGGAATGATAATATTTTTGCGTCCCAGTTAAATTTGATCTTTCCATCTAACAGTTAGCCCGTCAACTGCAGCAAACGGTAGAGCCTGATGACAAAGGTATCTAAATGTTTTTGTGGATGATATTTAGATGATTCTGTCCTCATGATTTTTTTACGCTCAGTCGCCAGAGATTCTCAACCGATAGATTCACAAATTAAAGCTTCTGATGGTGATAATAATAAAGTCATTAAAACTACTAGACCACAAGGAAGGTAGCTATTTTTTTTCGTTTTTTTCCCCATTATCCATTGCAAGATTTGCTTTCCCTATTTTCTTTTGATAAATTCTGTAATTCTGCTGGACTGATATAACATTTCCATCAGGTACAAAAAAAGGGAGCTTGGGAAAACTGTAAAGGTGTATTCTGCAAGTGATCTTCAAGGAATTCTTGTAAATTTCGGACCTTTTTTTCTGTACTCAGCTGGATGTGATTTTGCATTAGTTAGTGTTGTGACTGCCAGTGAAGAATTGTAGGCTGCTCAGTAACCAAAAAGACTTTCAAATCAATACTGTAATTATTTTTATTAGTATGATATATTTGTTTTTGTCTTGGATGTGCAAACAAAAGGGTTGGTGAAGAAAAGGAGGGTTCTTAAGATCACTAGAACTAGATGGTGGAATCATCCACTGAAGCGGTCGAGCTTCAGGAAAAATGTTTTAGAAGACTTATCTTGGGATTGTAGCGGAAGTGCAAACGAGACGTGGGAGGCAGTAGCATCTTGTATCCAAAAGGTAGCCAAAGAGATGTTAGGCGAGTCAAAGGGAGGAACACCGGGTCAAAAGGAGGCTTGGTGATGGAGTGAAGGGGTGCAATAGATGCTAAAAATTAAAAGAGCATGCTTTAATGTTATGTTTAAGGATAGAATGAAGGAAATTGTCACAAAATACAAAATAAAACGAAGGAAATTGTCACAAAATACAAAACAACAAAGAAGGAAGCAGAGAAGGCTGTAAGCGAAGCTAAATCAAAAGCTTATGAAGTTTTGTAAAAAAATCTCGACTCTAAGGAGGATCAGAAGGATATATTCATGTTGGCCAAAGCAAGAGAAAGAAAGTCCAATGACCTTTCTCAAGTAAGATGCATTAAGGTCAAGGAATGTTACATGCTTGTTACTTAAAAGGATATAGAGACTAGATAGGAGCAGTACTTCCATAAACTTTTCCTTGGGGAAGAATACAGAGAGATCACTTCGGGTGATCTAGCTAGTAGTGAAACTTACTTGAATCATGCAAGCTATAGACGAATACAAAGAAAGGAAGTAGAGGAGGCTTTGAAGGTTATGAAAACTGGAAAAGGTGTAGGATCGGATGACATCCCTGTAGAAGTATGGAGAGTTTTAGTTGAGCACGGTTCGACTTGACTTACGAATCTATTCAAGTTATTTGACGAAGCAAGAAAATGCCTGAAGATTGGAGGAGGAGTATCGTGGTGTGAATAAAAAACAGTATCGTGATGCCTCTTTATAAGAATAAAGGAGACATTCATTTAATTAATTAATACATTGGGGCAGGCACCAACGCGTGTTTCCCCCCTTTTTTGGTCTAAAAAAGGAGACATTCAAAATTGTTCAAATTACAGAGGTATCAAGCTGATGAGTCGCACTGTGAAAATTTGGGAACGTGTGATCGAAAAAAGGTTGAGCCAAGTTTCCATAGTAAAAGAAAACCAATTCGGATTCATGACAGGTCGCTCAACTATTGAAGCCATCCATTTACTGAGGAGAACAATGGAGATTTATAGAGTTAAAAGGAAGAACCTCTATATGATCTTTATTGATTTGTAGAAGGCTTATGATTCTGTCCCACGAGAGATATTGTTGAGAGTTTTGGAGAGGAGACAAGTACCTGTCCTATGCATTAACCCCACAAAGGATATGTATGATAGAACTTTATCTTGTGTAAGGACCCCATATGGGAAGACCGACTATTTTGACATCAACATTGGTTTACATCAGGGTTCAGCTTTGAGTCCATTTCTTTTTACTTTGATAATGGACGAGTTGACAAGTCACATTCAGGATGAGCTACCTTGGTGTATGTTATTTGGTAATGATATTGTGTT
The DNA here is from genome assembly GCA_037367405.1 of Ottelia alismoides. NCBI lineage: Eukaryota > Viridiplantae > Streptophyta > Magnoliopsida > Alismatales > Hydrocharitaceae > Ottelia > Ottelia alismoides. The sequence continues at coordinate 182,217 of JAZKJV010005264.1, forward strand.
GATTGACGAGACGAGAGATGGAGTAAATGAGACGCTGGAGATCTGGAGACATGCTTTGGAGATTAAGGATTTCATATAGGTAGGGCTAAGATGGAATATGTGGAGTGCACCTTTGATGGAAGCAATGATGAAGGAATCGAGGTGAAGATTGGTGATGATAACATTCGGAAGAGAGATTCTTTTAGATATCTAGAATCTATTTTGCAACATGATGGGGAAATTGGTGGAGATGTTACTAATAGAATAAATGCAGTCTGGTTAAGTGGAGAGGAACCTCTGCTATTCTCTGTGATAAGAAAATTCATTTAAAATTTAGGGATTTTTACCCAGCAGACCCTAAAATCTTTCAAAATTCAACCTCTACGACCTTTGAAACATCATAATCCCTCCCACGACCTCGTAATCTTGCTCCGTCTTACCCTACAGACCCGCCCGTCAATTTTAACTACATTTGAGTCAGTTACTTGGGTTAGTCGTGAGTTAATCTAACCAATTAACCATCGAACTATTACGATTAGCCAAAATAAAAAAAAGAAAGAAAACGTGCAAGTTAGACGTGAGGGTGCAGAAGCTTGGGCGGCAGGGAAGCAGCAGCGGGAGGGGGAGGGCCTCCATCGTCGGCGCAAGGTGCGACGCTTCCGCAGCCGGGGGGGGGGGGGGAGCAGCAGCGACCGGGGAGGGGGTCCTCCATCGCGCAGAAGGGCATGGGGCTCCATCGCGCGGGGCGCGGGGGTTGGGGAGCTCCATCGCGGGGGTCCTCCATCGCGCGGGGCTCCATCGCACGGAGGGGAAGCTTCAGCGGCTGGCGCGGGGGGTGGGGGTTGGGGGGAACAACGGCGGTCGGAGGGGGTGAGGGTTGGGGGGTTTCCTCCATCGCGCGGAGCGCGGGGGCGGGGCAAGCAGCGGCATCGGAGGGGGGGGGGACAACGACAGTCGGAGGGGGTGGGGGAAAGCAGCAGCGGCCGTAGGGGGGCGGGGGTGGGTGGGGGGCCTCCGTCGGCCGAATCGCCGGGGCCGCAGGGAGGGGGAGCCGAGCAACGACGGCAGCGGGCAGCAGGGTCTCCATCGTCCAAAGGATGTGGGATGAAGGAGTGGCACTCAATGTAAATTTAATAAACAAGATGGGTATAGTATAAAGGAACATAACGGAATCTGGTCAACTTTAACGGGTAAATTAACAGGACTTAATCGTAGGGTCTGTAGGGTAAGGGTTAACAATATTACGGGGTCGTGGGAGGAATTATGATGTTTCAAAGGTCGTAGAGGTAATTTCGAAAGATTTTAGGGTCTGCTGGGTAAAAATCCCTAAAATTTAAAGAAAAGTTTTACAAAATAGCCGTGAGACCTGCTGCTATGCTCTATGGATCTGAATGTTGGCCTATGAACCATAGACATGTGCAGAGAATGGCTGTATCAGAAATAAAAATGCTAAGGTGGATGTGTGAACACACACATAAAGATCGGATTCGGAATAATGCAATTAGAAAGAAAGTTGGTGTAGCTCCAATCAAAGATAAGATGCAAGAAAATCGCTTAAGATGACTGGTCATTTGCAAAGAAGATTAGCTGATGCACTAGTTAGGAGATGCGAGTGTTGGGATATTGATCCAGCTAAGAGAAGACGAGGACGTCCCAAGAAGTGTTGGAAAGAGATTATACGAAGGGATCTTAGTTTTTTGGATATAAGCTCGAAATTGACCCAAGATAGATCTGAATGGAGGCAAAGAATCAATGTAGCCGACCCTACTTAATTGAATGAAGAGGCTTTGTTGTTGTATGATATATTTGCTTTTGATATTTATATTGAACATTCCTATCAAGCCGGTAAAATGCTTTGCATAATTGTCTTTGAATTTATTTGACTAATGCTCCATTATACATGCTTATCTTCATCTTGACAAGAAGGGACTGATGTAATGGGGTTACAGATGTGAGCCGGAGACCAGAGAGGTCATCTTTTGCCTTCCTTTATGGAGCTTCTTTTCCTGACCTCCACGTGGTTCAATTGCTCGATTTCTCTCAAATGTGAGCCGGAGACCAGAGAGGTCATCTTTTGCCTTCCTTTATGGAGCTTCTTTTCCTGACCTCCACGTGGTTCAATTGCTCGATTTCTCTCAAATTCGACTCACAGTGTCTTGCTGGATGAAAGAGCGTACCTCCCTGATTTTTGAATGGGAAGTTCATCCAGGGGCCGCCCCATTAGGTGACTTTTAGCGGTTGCTCTCATTGAATTGATTTGTAATCAAGGTTTTGGAAAACGATATGCATATGCGTTCGGACATGTCACTGAATAGTGATTAAGTGGGATATGGATGCATATGCAGTTATCTATTTTTTAATTTAAAAATAAATAAATATCTATAGAAGTTACTACAATTGAACATATTTTTTATAATAAATCTGGAGTTTAAGAAGATCTAAGAGAAGTTACTTTCATATAGAGCTCAAAACAATCTCCATATATCAAATCAATAGAAAACACACATAATAGTTGACAGAAATCACAAAATTTTTTCAGTATCCAAAACAAAATAATAAATCAACAGAATACTATTGTATTAACTAAATTGCATAAGATAATCTAAATCAAACGACAATATTTTACTAAATACAAAGCATTCTATATCCAATTCATCTTGAAATTCCACTACGGTACCGTCGTTATCATCGTCGTTGTCTTCCTCAGATGTGAGTTCATTCAAGCTCGACAATGAGGTTGAACCACTAGCATGTCTGTCTTCTTTTGTATTGCACCAAATCTTCTACACCAGTTGCCTCGATCACTAAGTTTCGCACCGACTGTAATCCTTGAAATACCTCATCATGCCCTTCATCTTCACCAATCCATTCTCTCACTTGAGTTCTATCATTTGAGGCAAATGGTTCATGTCATTTTTTAAGATGGCGTTGCTTCAATTTAGAGTTGAATATGATATGCACCAATTAATTGCTTGAATTCAAGTTTCTTCCTTTTCTCCATGTGAATTTAATAATTATCCACAAATATATCATTGACGACGTCATTAGCATTGTGTAACATATCAAATATGTTGCACTAATTATTTATCCTTACCGCCTCGAAATTGTTTCAATTCCTTCTGCAACTTGAAGAAGAAGCTATCAACTTTAATATCTTCATTGACATCTCTTTTGAATGTGGGGTCTTAATGCCATGCAATTCCCATCAGTGGACTATTTATAAGAATAAATATAATATCTTAGCTAATAATTATTAAGAGTAAAATGCACAAGTCTGAAATTTCTTAATGAGAATTTATACCTGCATTAAAATCATCATCATTGATTGACCTTTGACATCCAAAGGTTTATCAAATAACCCATCTTCCCATTCATATAAAACAACTCTTTCCTAGTGATGATATCTTGGATTTCTAAATCATGATTGAAAATATCCATACTATATAAGAATCCTTTTAAAGCAAGGTCTTCCCTTTTAATTTGAGCGTTGCCCCTATAATAGAAATTTAGATTCAAATAGTATGCGTCAAGATGAATGGAGCTATCCAACCTTCCATTTCGCGTCGATTTAGTGGCATCAATAAAAGCTTGTTTGATGCTTCCACATCTTTGAATATGTTCTTATCTCTTCTCGCGATCTTGTAATCTGTCGTATACAAACCCCATTGCTGGCCACTTATCTCCATTAACAATGCACATAATGTGAACCGATGGAGAAAGACATTCAAGATTAAAGGCACTTGAGTTCAAAATTAAGGACTTAGAACAATTGTTGAAGCCACTTTAACTTTACCTCTTTGTCCTGGACCATTTGCAATCTCTCCATTCGCCAGAAGAAGTCATAAGTCTATTTTTTTGAAGCCAAAAAAGTGGAGGGTGGGGGGATGCGTAGGTGCCCCGCAATAAAATATAATAATAAAAAGATCAATACAAGAGCCTAGTCTCGAGACGAGTCCTAGCATGGTGGCACATTCTCAACATACAATTGCTCTGAGTAGAATATAACCCCATTCTTTGCTAAACGAAGTGGCCAAATAAGAACAGAAGGCTTGAGAAGATTGTTATTTGGGAGAAAACATGAATTGAAAAACGACCCCCATAATGTTAAGATCCACCCACTCCATCCCTATCGCCACCTAAACCACCAAAGTCTTTAGCAGGCCCAAAATAGATGATTAACCGACTCAACCTCCATCTTGCAGAGCATACATGAGCTATCTTCAATGTGAAAAATTCTAGTCCATCTGTCTCTAGTGAGGATCCTCCCATATCTCAAGAGCCATAGAAACACCTTCACGCGTGATGGGATCTTAAGTTCCTAGATTGTACTGCAGTCTCCAATCAACACCTTATGAAGAGGCTCATCACGACCAACCATTAACTTGTATGACTTCTTTATGATGAAATCCTCATCTCTCCAGATCTTGTGATCTCTCCCCAAACTTGGTCCAGTAACTGGAGCAAGCACCTCCATAAGGTCGACAAAATCTAGAGAGCGCTGATCCGAGAAAACAATAGTGAAAGTAGGTAACCAAACCCCATCGAACCCAACATCAACCACCCTCGCATCCTTACTCATAACCAACATATAGAGACATGAAAAGAGAGGTAAGAGTCCCTACGTATGTCTAATCGTCTTTCTAAAAAGGAAAATCTACACCCATCCCAAGCACCGGGTGAAACAAATGAGGTAAATCCGATAAAACCTTACATATAACCTTCCAGAAAGCAACCTCATACTGAGCATGCTGAAGATCCGCCAATCCATGTGCCCTAGTGTTGTAAATCTTGCAGATGAGTATAGAACAATAAGGCATTATTCATCTCCTCCACCTTTGGAATACCAAGTCCCCCGACCTCCTTGGGTTGAGTAATCGTCTCCGAGGTAACTAGGTACATACCACATCCATTCTGATTTGCTCCCATAAAAATATTCTCATGATCATCTCCAATCTACGTCGGATTTCCACTGAGACAAAACTTGAAGACATGAAGGAACTATGAATGGTCGCAAGAACAACCTTCACTAGAACCATGTGCACCTCTGTGACAATAAGGAGCCCTTCCACCTTGGTAACTTCCTCTCCAATTTCTCCACCATAGGAAGTTAATCGGAAAGCAAAAGAACTCCATTAACAAGCGACAAACTTGGGTAGCTGATATGCAACACCCAACACTAGCAACTAACTCCTTGCAATACGCCTCTTCCTCCCCATAAGATAAGTAAAAAAGGATCATGTTTGACTTGTCTCTGTTGATCTTTAAGATTGAGAGCTCCCCAAAAATCTCCACCACCATTTCTATGCCCTTCACTTCCTCCACACCCCCTTAATGAAGAAGATTGTGTTAGCATATTGGAGCACTGGAATGGAAATGTCCCCCGAAGAGAATTCTGTCGAGTGGCTATTAGCGACCGTCCGATTCACCATCCGTGGAAGTACATTAGCAACCAATGCAAAAAGAAGGGGTATAAGCGGGCAACCTTGCCAAATCCCCTTTCGCGGTTGGAAAAAACCCCTTCAATCCGTCTATTCACCATAATCAAGTAAGAGGTGATGGTGACATACCTCTTCATTCGTGAGATCCACAAATATGGGAATCCTCTTCTGACTAGTGCCGACCACAAGAGTCTCCAATCCACGCTATCATAAGCCTTTGCATAGCCGACCTTCTATAAAATTCCCCTGACCTTCCTATCTTCTCCGAGATAGCTCCAAAGAGATCATTATACCAAGCAATAGCGACCTTACCTGCACTATTGATTGCATCTAGCACATAATAATTCGACAGTTTCTTTAGCCTAAAAGATTTCCAGATCGGATCAGTCCAAGCACACAATTTTATTTTTGTACTAGCACAATATCTCCAAGCCACTCGTTCATAAGTGAGCTAATAGCCCCTTGTTTTTTGGGTCCCCCAGACCTCTCCCATTCCAAGTTATTAACTTCATTAAGAAACAATTTTCCTCATTGTAGGATCCACCCCCTCCAGATGAGCCTTCGATATCTTTACTGCTACCCTGGCTAGATCCAGACCCCTCTCTACCTCGCTACCCCCCCTTCCTCCTCTACCTATACCACTTCGTTCTCCTTGAAACGCCTCCATCCACCTCAAAACATGCCAATGACTCTTGTAACGAAAGTTCTCCCATAAGAACATTTGCTTTCGAGGCATCATACCCTCCATCACCTCCCCCAGATCTCGAAGGCCCAGAACGAAGCCCATCATTACTAAAAGCTGCCAACGAAGTCGAGCAACCATCCTCATGAGACACCGGCCCCATATCTCTAGCTAGGAGGAGCCCCTTCGAGGGGAACTTGCGCCGTCTCAGAAGATCCTTGGCAGGGCAGCGAGGGGCCGACCCAAAAGGGCTCTGCCACCAACCTAGGACTGACTGACCCCATGATCGGGGACATGACACCCTTGGGAAGCTGAAGGAAATGAGAGTTCCTCAATATGACCTAAAGTTAGTGTTAGAGTTATTGGATTTACATTTATGTTTGTGACCCTTCGAGTTTTGTAACTCCCGTGACCCTTCGGGTTTCGTAACCCTTGTACTCTTTAGGGTTTTCTCTCTATATAAGAGACCCTAACTTTATGGAATAAACATCATATTCCTTCCTCTTCTCCACATGGTATCAGAGCGATGATGCTACACCGAAGCCTAATATCCTATATCCGCCGCCACCACCAGCCCTCTCTCCGCCGACAAGGAGAGAGGGTTGGACCTCCTGCGTCGCTCATGAAATCGATGATCTCGCGCAATGCAGTCTGAATCCCCAGCAACACCAAGTGCCACCTCCAGCGACACCTAAAGCGCCACCGAGTCTCCACCTGCTCCGTTTGCGCTCACTCCAAGCCCCAACCACGACCTCAGGCGATGGCGGCTGCTCTGATCGCGATGGCGGTCCTCCAGCGGTTCTCCCGTGTGCACATGACTTAAACGCGCACAACTTGCGCAGCCTCCAAGTCCTCAGGTCCCTGCGCACAGCAGATCGCCGCCCACCCCAGGCGCACCCCATGCGCACGACCTCTCTCTCGACTCCAGGCACACCCCAGGCGCGATCTTGCCGCACAGCAGATCGCCGCCCTCCAGATCTCTCCTCTCGATGCCCTGTGATCCCCTCGCGCGCAGAAGCCCTCGCGTGTTCCGGTAGCGGGCTCCAAAGGACGCACCGATGTGCCCTCCTCTTCCGCGATGGCACCACGCGCGGCGGCATTTTTCCAGGAGAAAACTCCAGTCGCTCCATCTTCTCGAAGCGGCGCCGCCTCTCTGATCTCCACCTCTATCTGTGTGGCGACTCCTTCAGCCGCAACTTCCATCACACGACGTTGGAGGATTGGGTTCCTATCGTAGGAACCCTAGAGGGCATGCTCCAGCAGTGGGCTTTATTTGAAGAAAAAAAAGAGGCCCCAAGTGGGCCGACCTGTGTCATTTAAAAAAATTATATGTAACCCCATTTGGGTTGACGCAACGAAAAAAATGAGAGGGGGGTGTCGTGTGGCAGAAACAAAACAAAAAAATGGGCCCAGAAGAGGGTCGAGAGCTTAAAAAAAGGGGGGGGGGGTTCGGCTTTTATTGTAAAGCCCAAAAGAGCCATCAAGCATGTTATTAAAAAAAAGCGCGTACAAGAAAAAAATCGTACGCAAATTAAAAAAAAAAGTGCGTAAAAAAAGCCGTATGCATACTTACAAAAAAATCGAAAAAAAGAGGTGATGCGTATATAAAAAAAACGTACACAAAAATGATGTTAAAAAAATTGATGTGAAAAAGAAAAAAAAGGAGAAAGCCGCAATATTTTAAAAAAAATGGCGGCATTTGTTTGGACCCTATTTGGGTCAAGTTTAAAAAAAAAACGTCTTTTTGTTTCTCCCAACTTGATCAATGCTCTTATTCTATCAAGTATGGGAGAAAGGGGGAGTCAGAAATGACATATTCTTCATGACATCTGCACAACAGACCCTCACTCCAGCTTTTTACAGTTCATCCGTCTTCACCGAGCATCAACTTCTTCATCGAGGCGTATACTTCTTCTTTTACGACCCGATCAGCTCCCGCGCTGGACTTCTTCTGCGGCGATTTTTCTCCAGGCACGACAGAGATACGTTCCGGTGACCTGCAGGCACGACAGAGATACGTTCCAGTGACCTGATATCGCAGCGGTTCTACAGGCATGACAGAGATACGTTCCGATGTCCTGAAAGCCGCAGACCCGTCCTCGTGCGAGGTCTTCTACCAGCAGCGGACTTGTATTCTTCTTGTGATGTATCGTGTGAAGATGTGTTGTATACTTTCTTTTTGCAAGCTGCAGCTTTCTCAGCTCCAGCTTGAGGGGGAGTGTTAGAGTTATTGGATTTACATTTATGTTTGTGACCCTTCGAGTTTTGTAACTCCCGTGACCCTTCGGGTTTCGTAACCCTTGTACTCTTTAGGGTTTTCTCTCTATATAAGAGACCCTAACTCTATGGAATAAACATCAGATTCCTTCCTCTTCTCCACAGTTAGATTCAGAACTCGTAGAGGGAAAAATGCATCCCGAGCTCCTTCGCAATCTGGCAGCATGCTCGGGAGAGCATTTTCAAGTGGATCTACAAGAGCCCCATCCATCGGATCCACTGGTTCAACACTTATCGGATATGGAACCTGGTCTAGGTAAACGAGGAAAGAGATAGTTTCAACCTGCGGATATCCCAATCTACTCGAAACATAATCCTTAGGGACCAATGTTGAACCCGCAACATCCCATAAAGTCAGGCCTTCAACAACCTTGAATGCCGCTTTGTTAGCTATGCCTCCAAACAGGGGTCAGAAATCTTGCCCACAATGTTGTTGGCCAATTCAAAAATTGCGGCATCGTACCTTCTCCCCCCGATGATTGACTCCGCATCATGGACTTTGAGTCTTCGCTTAGTTCTGCATCACAACCCACGTTCGATCCAAAAGGCGGTGGAGGGGGTGCATCTCGTCCATGCTGGTCTGAAATCTTGTCCTCGCTACATGCAACGAGAGGTTGGATGAAGCTCTGCCCTATACAACCGTGACGAATTGCAATGTGAGATTTGAAAACATGAGTCTTAACCTGTCTTTTCTTGTCAATGACAAATTGCAATGCAAGATATGAAGTAGCAAAGCTTGTCAGTTCCAGACTCATTATCTCACCTTTTTGCATAAATTGTCGTATCAAATTTAGAGTTTTTGCTTGACTGTATATGAAAACAATCAATGTTTTCTTGCCTTTCTGATGATGCTATTCACTTTTGTCTCTTTGTCGATTCTTTCTAGCATGAAATGATGCAATATTTTGCAAAGGAACTCTAAAAGATCGGTGGGCACTTGGTCCTCAATATTCTTCTTGCGCCCATATTGGCGTATGCATTAGCTATCATAGTTTGGATGACATTATCTGCCCATGTTCCTCAACGAACTTATTCACTAAGGAAGTAATGTAGTTGGTGGCATGAGAATCTGCAGAAGAGTCAGTAGTATTAGTATTTAAGAAACTAGTCCCAAGCTCACAATTGAGGCAACGATTCATGATCTCCTTCCTCTCCTATCAGTCGAGGCATCTATCATAATGGAATATTTGTTATTCTTCCAACAACTACGATGGACCTTGCAAGAACTCCTTTGTTTCATGAATTGGCTCCTTTAACAATGTCTCTGTAAGCTCATAATATGATGGAGACATGTACCCCTTCTATACTGCCCAATTGCTTCGCACATTCGAAGAAAATAATCACTTGTGACAACAATAACATTAAAAGGAATGTCACAGTCATAGAAGTACTTTGCCTCTTATGATGTATGAATTTTGAGATAGGGGGCATTGGTTCGTAAGCCATGGTAACAACCTCGAATGGTAGGTCCAACCAATAAAATAAGGTTGGCGATGGTGTATGTTAGCATTAGCATTGTAGAATCTGGAAGGGTTGAAGTAATTGGTGAAGGTGGTCTGCTATTTTTTCTTCACTGTTGTACATTTTTTGAGTTTTTGGATCTCGCATTTACTATGATTTATCCAACATACTAGAAAATGGCTTGCAAATATCTGAAAATGAGCCTTGAATTTCTGAATAAGGGTTGTAGCTTCTTGAATGATAGGATGCTAAATCTCTAAACTTATGTTGGGAAGATGATGTATGCCTCAACATTCTTCTCTTTTTGATTATCTTGACTCACTTTGTATGATCGCTAAATTGTTAGAGCGATTAAGAGGCGATGAATTGATACCAATTGACGTAAAAACAACTCTCCTTTGCTTCCAAAAATTGTTCTCCCGATCGGTCACTTGGTCATTAGGCGCAACACATGAAAGCATGATTTCGGTGCCGTAGCCTTAAATTTCGGCAAAATTCAACCGAATTTCGGCTTCATCAGGTCATTGAAATTCGACCGAAATTGTCGGAATTTCAGCAATATGGGACACCTTAATACAAATCCAGACCGAAATGATCGAATTTTTGGTCAAAATTCGACCGATTTTTTTTATCAGTCACCGAAATGGTGATCGAATCCGACGTTTAGGGCCATGTCCGATGCTTCCAAATCCATGGTTGAACAATACATCTGACAGATAAGCTTGAGTTGGTAATTAGTGTTTGTTCTCCCTTAAGCCAATGATGGCAGCAATGATTGTGTCCTTGGCAACGACATGGGTACAACCACCTTTAATGATCGTTCTCGACGATGACACGATAGAGGAGGTTCAAGACTTGACAACCATGATGATCTTTGAGGATCAACCTGACTTCAAATGATAGCGAGAACCGTCGTTCCATATTAAGCAATGCTCGAGCTTGCATGCGACATTGCTTGCCCTTGGCGCACCCATGGCAAATGCACTTGGTGTGAGGCTGAAGAGAAGGGACGACTTGACATACATTAGTGCTCCAACATTGGTTTTGGTGTCGCCTACATCACTGGCGACATCCCTTAAGGGTCTGGTGATGAAGATGTTTTTGCCTTAGTTCTGGAGCAAGCATGTAAGCAATGGCGCTTGCCCTTATGGACAAGATGGCATAGGCGATAATAGTTGACAGCAGTGGGTCACGGGATCGAGAGGGGGAGCACGTAAACGATGATGCCATTCTAAAGAGGTGGAAGCAACCACCTAAAAGGGTGGTAGCATTGTTGAGATATTAGTTATCGTCTATCCTTTTTTATGTATTCTCTTTTCTTTCTTTATACACTATATAATTTGCCCAACATGTTTTCCTTTATAAGAGAACCCTAAAGCCTCATTAATAGATAACTTATTGTATTATCTCTCCCCATGGTATCCGAGCACCGATCCTAGTCCGGAGCTTATACCTAAACCCATCGCCACCACCGACCTCCATCTTCCTCGAGCCTTGCACGAACCCTTCTTCCTCGTCTAAGGGCCCCACGTGAGGCGTTGGTGGGTTCCTCAGGCGCTACCCATGCAATGCTCGACACTGCCGATTTGCTACCAGGCGCTACCCGGTACTGCCCAGACGCTACCCAGCGCCGCCCAAGCACTACACATAACACAGCCGAGTTTGCTTAGGGTTGGTTGTGGTATGAGCATACACCCACAACTACCCCCCTTAATGTCCGTGTAGACACTATGTCATATGTTTATAGTCCCAGTCGTGTACCGGTTAGATACTATGTCAGAAAACAGAGTTGATATTCCATCCAAAGGTGCCTTTAAGGGTCCGGCACCTATTGTCAATATGGATGTCACAAACTACAAATTTTTTTGAGGAAAAAGAGGGTGCGATGCAAGGTTCGAAATCTCGATTTTGTTTCATTCCCCTCGGAGATGGAAATGTTGCCGAAATTTCATAAAATTTTGATGATTTCAGTGGAAATCACAGAATTGGCTCAAAAAGTGATTTCTTACCAAATTTTTGCAAGTTAAGATAATCCAAGGTATGAGAACAACAAATAAATTACAAATACCCACCTATATCATACATGTAGCCAATCTATACCCTTTATATCGCGCACATCTGGAATGTTTGAATGAACTCCACTATATCTGTAATCAACAACTATCTTCCTCTTTTTGTTGCGATTTTCGAAGTCAGTCATCTCTTTCTTAATCTCCACAATGGCTTTCAGACACATAGGTACATCCCGATAACCACCAATCAAGTGTTCCTTTTGCCTTTTGATGCCACCATTAGTATTGTGGTCGCACAATGCACATTGCTCCTTATTCTTATCTAGTGTATTCGACCAAAAAGAGTACTTCCAACCGGGATCCTTCGACGCCACTTTCAAGCATGGATCATTCATCTTGTCGGTGAAGTGGGGATCAATTTCTCAAGCATTTGCACAGTTGATGGGATTGGTGTAGTAGGATTATGAATGGCATCCCCATCCAAGGATTCCATTGAAGTCATTCTACAAGGGGAGAGCAAGAGAATGCAGGGAGGCTGCTGGAGAAGGATGGAGGCCGTCGGAGGAGGGGGATTGTTGGAGGACAGGGAGGCTGTCGAAGGAGAGGGAGGCCATCGGAGGAGGATGGAGGTTGCTGGAGGAGGAGGGAGGCCGTTGGAGGAGGTAACCGAAGGGGGTTTTCTCTGCAGGGATGATGCAAGGGGGTTCGCGGGCTACATGGTCGAGTGAAGGACGAATGCTGTGGGGTAATTTAGGTTTGGATGCTAGATTATTAAGATATGTATATCACATTTCAAAAATGTGACATGTATATTGCATTTTTAAAATGCGCTATGTATATCGCATTTTGTAAATGCGCCATGTATATCACATTTTGAAAATGCGATATATGTGTAGTATGCATAAAAAAATAGTCGCCAAGGCACCCAGGCGACCCAAGGCGTACACCATTTTCTATAAAAGCAAGGCGCTCTTTCTAGACACATGGCCTGAGATGCTTGGGCGCCTAGGCGGCTCGGCGTGCGCCTTGACATCTATGATTACATCTCTAATCTTCAATATACACAAATATCCAGAGATCAAATTGTAATAAAAAGGAGCCATTTCTTTTGATTAGAGTAAAAACAACCATTTCTTGGGGTTACTTTGATGTACCTCCCAATTATGAGTATGCTTACCTGTTCATGAATTGAATAGTTTTTCCCATTGCCAAGATAATATCTTGACTGGTGACAATAAAATAACGATCGTTCCTAACTATTTGCGATATTTTCCCTCGACTCTCCTTGTATAATCAAGTCTTGACGATATGTGATCATCTAGCAACTTCATCATCCTTTGATTCCTTGCTCATCATCACCGTCAGAACACTACTATCAAATAGACTACCATGTAATCTTGCCTCGTTATCTTGCTGGCAAATTGGGAGCAAGGTTTGGAAAAACAAAAGGAAGAGCGAGGCGTTTTCCCTTGAAGCAAGGCGAGGCGTAAGCCTCAGTTGTATAGGAAAATAATTACAAATGTATAATAAATATATTTATTGGTGAAATAATCTAATTTGACAAATATATAATATATAACAATGTAATATATGATGATATTATTAAAATAAGAACATGAAAAAAGGACATGTCAATGCTATAAACCTTTCTACTAATATTTTACCCAGTTAAAAGGAAATCATTGGCTATAACTATCACTAAAATATTTATAGATTGGTTATAGTTGTCATTAAAGATATCCAAGTTTGTTGGTATGAATCATATGATTTGAACCCTAAGTGTATGTTCTATCGGACCCAGAAGAACGATCTGATGTCCCACATGTACCACCATATCCTATCAGTATGGGGATATTGTTGCTCGATCAGTGGGCTTGTGGGAGGGCTTGGGGGGCCCAGGTTGGCTCTCCCTTGCAGGGGTTGCAGGGCCCCCCCCCCCCCCCCCCCCCCCCCCCGTCCGGGGCTGTCCCATTTTTTTATATGGGTATTCAAATGCACACACATTTTCTTATATGTTTAAGGATGTAATAGTAAGAGTTCACTTAAATAATTGGACATTGGTAAATATTAATATGAAAGAGGTGAAATTTAAGCATTCATCTTGCATAAATATATACTCAACAACCATGCCTTTATAAACATATGAAAATAGCAATAGGACTAATTATTTTCTTTAGAAAATGCTTGAAAAAAAATCCCTAACGCCTCACATTGCGCGTCACCTCACCTCGACCGCCTCGCCTTGACTGCCTCAGGCATCCCAGGTGCATGCCTCAACCAGGAGTCTGAGGAGGTCGCCTCGAGGCTCTTCGACTCCACCCCGTTTCACCTCGAGCGCCTTTGCGCCTCGAGACATGTTTTTTCAAACCATGATTGAGAGTGATACAATAATGACCTGGTGAAGGCGTATATGCCTTTGAGAGTTTTTGAAACAATGCTTGGGACACCGCTCAAAGCAATATATGACCTTCAGTAAATAGACCTTCTGTTTGAATCTCAGAATCAATGTATTGTTGCATATTCTTTACGTAGATTTTAGTATGGAGGCATGTTCTTTACACAGATGATGTAAAAGCCAGTCATTTTGTATGAGTGGAAAAGAAAATCTAGGGAGTTTTTAGACAAACCCATTGAAGAGAAAGTGTTTCACCCGGATTTTTAGAAGACATTTGTCGCAATGATTTGCCATTGTTTGGAGTACTTATTTGTCCCTGGAATGAGGATCCGTCCTATATGTTTAGGGGAGCCCTTGGACATCCAATCTAGCCTTGTGCCTAGAATCCGTCTAGGTTGTGCTTCACCGTGGAAGCTCACTTTGTGGGTCCACAATACTTCAGGGTCCCCTGGATATAAGAACTATCATTTCCTCCTCCATAGCCCCCTTGCACTGGGATGAAAGAAGAGCCTGATTGTGAGAAGGATATTATTGCCGATAGTCCCAATGCCAATTGCATGTAGCTGTCTCTCAAATGAACTAAGGACATAACCTTGGGGATCGTGTGTAATGTACAACTACGAGGCGTCTTCTCGAGAGCAATTAGAAGAGTAGGCTTCTTTGCATTATCTGTTTTCTTGTATGCACCTGTGTCACTAGACAATATAATTCTAAAGAATCTCAGGCTCATGAAAAATCTCATGTAAAGACGCTGATTGATGTTGAGAGGAAGGTACTTTGTCTATATGGAACTCTAGATCTTCCAGGTATCTGAGATTGAGTCATGTTTCAGGTATGTGGAACTCGGTTTAAATTGTCAGGAGTGTGTGATTGGTTTTTCAACATGTGTAACTATGTAAGAACATTTAATGCATTGGTAGCTATGTAAGACATATTTCAATACTTTTTTACTAACGTGCAACATATGGAGATTGTCACACACACACGTACACACACACACACACACATATATATAGAGAGAGAGAGGAAAGGGATCCTACTCCATGGAGTAGGTAACTTACCTACTCCACTTTCATTTTTTTCACTTTTTTTATTTTTTTGAAAATGCTTCCATGGATTTTCATAACTATATCCATCTAATATGTCATTCAAATTTCGTCATAAACAAAGACTCCCATGCTCTCCATCCAGAACAGGTAAATTATAGCAAATCTAAGACCGTTAAAATTACTTGTTCTGGATGGAAGGCATAAAAATCTCTGTTTCTGATGAAATTCGAATGATATATTAGAGGGATACATTTATGAAAATCTATGGAAGCATTTTTCAAAAAAAAAATAAAAAGTGGAAAAATTGAAAATGGAGTAGGTAAGTTATCTACTCCATGGAGTAGGATCCATTTCCCCATATATATATATATATGAATGTAAACAATAAGCATACATGCATACGGCACAGGCGCGCGCGCACACACACACAGGCATGTCTCCGCATGAGTGTGTGTTCACACACATACACCCATATCTGTCTGCGAGGGTTCATCCATACATGTCGAACTAAAATTGAAGTTTATATTTAGTTTTTCTTATCTGTTTTGAGATGTAAATTTGACTATGTTAGCTCAATCTATTTGAATTTAATCTTTAAAAGTTCCTTCTCGAAAATAGAGCTCTTTGTAAAATTAAATTTTCTAAGCTGTGTGAAGGTCTTGAATCTACTGTGATGGCTATTGTGTCCTTCTAGAGCTTTTTCCTTGCTTTGACCATTCAAGATGGTAGTTTTATATCTTAACTTTTTTTGAGATACATTATATCTTTTTTTTCCTAGGCAACGACGAATCTCTCTGCTTGTCCCTTTATGATTGATGTTTGCAGAAAGGAATTATTGCAATGTTCATATTTTTTTCTTGTAAAAAAATCATTGTTTGGTTCTTATTTTGCATATGTGGTTTCAGGTAAGCAAGGACGAGGATGTCACAGCTGAAGAAATAAGTTCTGTTACATCGATATTTGAAGATGATTCTCATATGGTTGAGACAGGGTTGCCCATGGACAGTTGCCCATTGGAAGAAGGTACCTTATTGAAGTTCTGATGCTCTTTATAAACAAGCTTATATTCATGCATGTTGGAATACAGTAATAATAGCTTATGTTGTGAATTTTTTCAGAAGCTATTAGTCAGTAAAGTTATCATTTGTACTCCTCTTCCGATGTCAATGCCTCTTTCACCTCCCTCTGTTCCCCTGAACATAGCTCCTTCCTTGCCTCGTTCATTTAACTGCCACCTTACCCTTATTTTTCTTTTTATGCTGCTGTGCTATTGCAAACCTCTAATAGCCTATGCCACCCCATGCCTTGTTAGTCACTCCCTACACACTACTTTGTTGGTCCTCTGTACATCCTCTCCCCGTTCCCCAGTGCCAACAAATTACAGTGCTGAAGGGCACAACTTTTATTTTGAGTAAATTTCTTTAAAGGTCCTCAAATTGTGGTCCACGTTAAATAAGGTTGTGTTAAAAATGCTCCATTTTCGTGTTTAACTTGGAATACTGGAGTATTTAATTGATATATGTTGTTCTGTAAATGTAGACTACCATTACATGTATAAAATATCATGATCATATGTGAAATGAGGGGGATCAAGAGCAGTGGGGCATATGGGGGTTTTCCTGACGAATGAGTAGTGAACATTGGTGGAGCTATCTTTGGAATGAGATATGGGGGTTATGCTTGCGGGGAGGAGATGCAACCAGGGGTGAGGGTGATTGGAAGATTATTGATAAACAGAGGAAGGGGAATGACAAGGTGGTTGGGGGGTGTGGGTTGGCTTATGCCCCTTGTTGCTCGATCTTCATGGCCTTCGGTTGGTGGTTGGGTCCCTCTTAGTGGATTTCACGTACATGTAAAGGGCCTTCAAATGCCTTTAATGGGAGGCCTCAGACATCACACGCCTAGCTGTCGCCGCCATGTTATGTGCTGTCGTTGCAGATGTTTGTTGCACCATTGGAATTTTTGTGAAGAAGGCGAGATCTGACAACCACGAAAGAAAGTTGCGATGGTTGAAGGAAGTGTGGCAGCTTTGAAGATCAGTATCTTATTATTGGAGTCATGATTGGGGTTTGCAAGGATAGTAGGGTTGGTGTTTAGATTGCGATACCATCTTTAGGGTCGATTCTCGACCCCGCTATCACATGTCACGTCGTGCCCTTGTAAGACCATTTTAGGTCAATTCTCGTCCCCTCTATCACGGGTCACGTCGTGCCCTTGGAAGACCATCTTGTGTGCATGTATGGTCTTTTGAAGTCAATCGTAAGTTCTCTTAATCAGTGCTGGTGCTCATGGTATTTTGCAGTGGTAATGCCCCCTTATAAGAGATGGAGAATCGTTTAGATAGTGTTGTTGTCTCATTATGTGAAGGGGGTCCTACTGTATTGTTGAAACATAGAGATGTAGTGGGTAGCATTAACAGAGCGTGGGGATGTGAAAGCTGGTGTGAGACGACCTCTATCTCGAGGATTACTTTAATGACTGTTCTTGAAATCTTAAGGCTTATTGTTCTCCTCGTAAGAATGCTTGACTCCTTGTTGGCCAAGCCTCCTACAATCTTAGGGCTTCTAGCTTGTGGTCGAAGTAGGGAGGGAACTTGAGGATGATCACCTAACCTTGATATTATGCATGTTGATTGTGTTGACGTGATGGCCCCACTAGTTGATGATTTAGTGCCTGAAATTGATGGCATATGGTGGGGTGAGGAGTTGAAATGAAACACGATGAATGCAAAAGAAAATCCCTTTTCTGCAATGTTGTAGAAGTTTTGATGTTGCCTTGAGTTCTGAAGCGGTTACAGACGATGGTTGTTTTGGAAAAAAATAAACGGTCAACGACACGATGAAAGTGGATCGGTTTTTTTTGCACCATAATTTGCATGATTCAATTTTCTCATCCTTTCCATATGTGAGAACTACTTGGCCTCAATCTCAAATGGTGACATGTCGTCAATATGATCCTAGTTCAAATAATCAGAGCTGTCTAGGAAATAAGAGACCTATGAACTAACGACTGTGGCATGTTAACTGCTGGCATCCTTGACCATCTTTATTAAGGATTGAGGGAGTGCGACTATTGATTGCATTATGGTAAATTGAGACCAAAGTTCTAATTCTCTTCTCGAGGAAGATGCGTCGTATGAGTCCTTCGTCAGAAAAGAGGGAGGAATTGACACATGCATGTATGGTTTCATGGATTGATGGTGTGGTGAACTTCCTTTCTTTAGTATTAACCTTTATGATTGTTGTAATGGGGGGGATCATGTGGTCGTGTGATGAAAATTGTTACTTTGAAATTTTGAATGTTAGGGTAGGGGAGGTTGTGAATCGTACGGCATTGGGTGCATAGTTAGGCAGTTGGATGGTAGAGGCGGCATTGACCTATGAAACAAAATTATCTAAGGTTGGATGATAGATTGTGGAGATTTGTTCTTGGTCTTGCCTCATTGAGTTTAGAGCGGTGGACTCCATGGCCACCACTAATGGTGTTTTGACTGGTTGGAGTGGTGATGCTTTCACTTTTGTGGTTAAGGTTGTGGAAAGGAGATCAACAGGTGATCGATTTCTATGGTGTTAAAGAGGAGAGCGAATGGCTTTCTTTTTTGCTATCTCTAATTTGTTTGGTCCCTTGAGCCTTTGATGAAGGGCTAGGTGCGGAGGACCTTGACGAACCGGAAATTTAGCCCTTTAATAATGTAGAACACTCAGTTGTCATTGCAGCCGGGCTAAATTTGGTCCAACAAAACCATCTAATTGATATGTCAATAGAATCAAATGGTTGTATTTATATTTTACTTGGGCAAGCCCAAGGTCGAACTCAGGGACACGAGCCTCTCTCGTGATATTTGGACTTAAATCAACTTAACTAAGTGTAAGATTAACAATTGTAGGTCGATGAAATGCAAGCAAGCAAGACAATATGCATTTTTTACTTTCTTTTTACCATGCAAATAGATACAATAAATGTATAAATATGCCCTAACAACATTTGAGTACAATAAGCAATTTAAGGAGTCAATTTTCAGGGTCAAAACATGCTCTGCATTAAAGTATACAACATAAATTGGCATTGATATGAACAAAGTACATGACACTTTAATTAATTTTATCAAGAGGAATTGAGTGTAAATTCAGTAAATCAAGCATGCCATTATATAGATAATGAAACGAGCATTAAAATGAGACTGAAATCATCAAACTTGGATTTCAAATGCTCAAGATATTCAACATTAAGTTGAGGGGCATAACTGCAAAGAAAACAGAATTAAAATAAAACAAAAGATCACAAATAGGTCCCCTGAAGGATCTATTTGTAATTATGCAAAGTCGGATGGACCTCCCTGTAAACAATTTTTATGCACACGGGGGCATTTCTGCAATTATTAGAACCGGAGGGGGGGGGGTTGGTTGCAAAATACCCCAGGCGTGCATGCCTGGCATGCGCCTGGAAGGACCTAGATGCAATATGACAAAGTCGCGAGGGGTGCTGATGCAAATACCCAGCCCCACGTGCCTGAGGCACGTGGGTCCAGGCTCGGGTAGGGGCGAGGTTCGGCGTAGGGTCGGATGGCTGTCGCAGGTGGCTCGAGCCACGTGGTGGCTCGAGGAGGCTTCGGGCGAGGCTCGGTCCCACCGAGCCTCCGTACTCCGGGGAAGGATGACGTGGCTGCTCCTGGACCGTTGGATCTCCGCCGTGGGGCGAGATCGAACGACGCCTGTGCCTCCTCCTTCCTTGCAGGTGGGCAGCGCGAGGCGTAAGTCCTGGAGCTCCTCCGTACCTCTCCGTGCTCGATGAAGATTGGGGAAGGATGCTGGATGCCTGGCGATGAAGACCAGAGCTCAGGGAAGATGCGGGAGAGCCTGGAGTCCGATGTTGACGAGTGATCACCAGAGGCGGAGCTCTAGAACTTTTCTCCGACCGAGGCCCGACCAATGAAGTCTTCAAACCTGCAAGAGTGGTTAGGTGATAGCCGAGGCGTGTGTGCGTGCGATCTGAGGTGAATTGAGGGCTGAGGGGCGAAGAAGCGGAGCCCTTGGTGGGTTCTCCTCCGCCTCCGGCAGAGGAAAAAGCCTAGGACGGTGGAGGGTTCTGATGGATGAGGAGGATGAGCGGAGGGGTTGGCGAAGATGTCTGAAGGTGGGCGGATCTCGTAGGGGGACCAGGTGACGGTGAAGGTGTCGGAAGTCGCCTACTTAATTAGAAGGAAGGATATACAACGGGGGAATCGAAGATGCTTACCTGAGCAGCTTGGCGAATGAAGTGGTCTAGGCTGAGCTCCGAGGGGAGCTCGGGTCATCGCTGGACTCCAGCGACCCCTCGGAGCAGCTTGGCAGAGGCTGAGCCAACGCGATCCTGGTTGTGAAGGCCAAGGGTCTCGCCGGAGTTACAGTCGTCATGGCGCCTCAATCCAACCTCCTTCTGTCACAGGGAGGAGGAGAGATGCTGGGTGGAACCCTCGTAAAGGCGGACGAAGTACTGTGGCGGCGGAGGGGGGTTATTTAAAGGCGAGAGGTGAGTGGTTTCGCTGGTGATGGTCGTGATTTGAGTGGGAAAGATGGAGCAACGAAGAGGACGTCGTGAGGTGAGTGGTTGCCCGCGAGAAGAAGGGATGACCGGGCTACGTCGTGGGGTCTTCAGGAAGTGGAGATGGTAGGTGAGGAGAGGGAGGAGAAAGGAAGGGTGAGGTGGTTGTGCGAGAGGGAAATCGTGGGAGAGAGAGCAGCGGGAGGTGGAAGAAGATCTCGTGGCCGTTGGATCTCGCTATCCAACGGCTACGAAGCGGGCGGCAATGAAGGGTCTAAATAAGATCGATGGGGCGCAATCGTAAGACGCAGCAAGTGCCACGTGGCGATAGGATAAGCATGCGACAACTGATGGTTTGGATGCGATCGGTGGGTAGATCGGGCGGTGGAAATCATCTGGGATGATGAACAGTGAGGATAAGCGGTGAAGGCAGGATCGAGGGGTGCAGATGTCGCCACGTGTCGTGCTGTGGGCGTGGCGCTAGCGTGCGACTGTGATGAAATCAGGAGCATGATCAGACGGTAGAGGAAATGGGGGAAAATAGCGGCTGAGATGGAAACGGTTGGAGGCGATCGAACGCAGAGAGGCAGCGCGCGTGGCGCGAAGGGAGACGTGCCGCGTGGTGCAACCAGAAGGCGCCACGTGGCACAATCTGGTTATTTGAAAGAAAACCTCGCAAAAGATGAAGAAAATGGCCGAATTTGGAAAAAGTCAAAACATGAAAGTTGTAGTTCTCAATGAGATCTAATAGTTTCATGTTGACCAAAAACGGAGATGAGGTCAAACAAAGGTAGAAAATATTTTTGAGAGCATTTTAAGGTTAAAAACACCATGATTGTTAATTTTGCTAATTTTTTTGCATTTTCAATTTATTCAATGACTGATATTTACATGGTTTTGTCTGTTTTTTATTGACACATGTTTAAGCAAAGGGGTTAAAATAAGCAAATTAAGATGATGAAATCGAGTTTCATCAGACCTCTACTTGGTGCGTGGACGGTTTGCTTAGATGTCGTGGATTGTTGGCGGTGATTTTAACATGACTTTTTGGCGTGTGATTGGCCAAGTGCCATATATGATTGGATCTATAATCTAAAAACTTTGCAGCTTTAGTCGGGGATCTCCAATAGAGGCGATGGAGGCTACTGGCTACAAATATACATGAAGGAACTCGACTTTGAAATTGATATCGATATTTTTCTCTCTCTGTGGATATGCTTCATTTATTTTAATTGTCCTCGGTCCGTTCTCTACATCGAGGTTGTTTGGATCGCACCTCCTCATTTGGAACTAAGGGGAGAACACCACTTGTCATTGCCCTTTTGGGTTTAGGACGGTCGTAGAGTGTTGATATCTAAGTTTTAGCAGTTGTCGAGCGGTAATGGTGAAGCTTTCGATCTCCTAGGATGCTACTGACTTCTTTTAAGAAGGAACCCTATTGTTGAGAGAGTGTCAACGAGGACTTGCACTTGAGATGATTGAACAGCTTGTCCATTTGGAAGACAATAAAGGCATGATGAGTAGTGGGTTGGAGGAGTCAATGGGGTGCCAAAAGACTAGTGGAGGAGTACAAGAAGCTTGAGGTGGAGTGGCATCGAAGATCTTGACCATCTTGGTTGAAGGAGGGAGACAAACATGCAATATTCTTCCATGCTATAGCCAACGGAAGAAAGATGACGAATATAATTCATTCCATTTTTGAGCCCACTTAATGGTTTGATGGTAGTGCAGCGTGCCTACCACCCAAAAGATCAGGGTTCACATCATGGGGAGGACACCTATGGGTGTTTCTCTCTCTTGTTTCAAAAAAAGTACTTCATTCCATTTTTGCCAGAGGTGTTCTTGTTCATGGTATTGAGGGGTAGGTAATGAGTTGTTAGCTCACCTCTACAATTTTAACAAGCATACTAGGAACCCAAGTTTGAGGTGGCGTGGTATGGGAGTTTCCAAGTTGACTATGTCATTGTCAGAGGCCCTGGTTGGAAACTTGAGGTGGCAATGGGGGCAGTAATGTGGTGTTTGAGCTTCATAAAGTTGGTTGTCGAGGTCTGGATGGTTTTTCATTCTCTTCTTCTTCTATGAGCTCTGGGTGTGGTGGAGGCTAATGTGATGTATTTGCTGGCTGAGTTTTGGATGAGTTGTATGCCCTTTAAGAAGATTAATATGGCCCTACTTTTTTGCTCTGTGAGGTGGTAGTGGTGTAGATTGAGGGATTCATGCCATCACACTTTCGAATGCCATCTATCTCATTGTAGTCAAAGTCATGTCTAATTAGTTAAGAGTTGTTCTAGATGCTATCATCTCACTTAGGTCGCTTTTGTCTTGAGTCATCTTACGATGGATAGTTCTTTTCACTCATAAGCTCGTTATTAGGGGGTTCAATAACTTTTTTTTGTCACGAACTTAAAAAAAACACAAACGGAATCTTCTTGGGATAGAATTTGAAAAACATAATAATGATTTGAAGTAAAGCATTTGAAAATGAAGTTGCCCTGAAACAATAACTTTAAATATGAGCCTGTTTCCAGTGTATAACTTCTATCTACAATAACTCCGAATCCTTGAATGCATTGATATACGTAATGATTGAACAATCATCGCCTCCAATGTGATCTCCGTATTCTTAGTTCATGTTTAGAATGAACAAGCATAATCCTCCCAAAAATTTAAACACTCCCCGATGATCCATGATTGCAGTCCACATCCTTGTATCATAAGTTTCTTCTTTGATTATACATTGATTATACATGACAAAAATAGTAGTCTCATAAATTTGAACATTCCCCAAGATGAAGATTGATAATGTAAAAAACCCTTTGCGAAGCACATTTGCATTTGTCTCTAACGGAGATGCTTCTTACGAATTCCGACCCTATTTAATTGTGGGAAAAGGCTTTCTTGTTGTATAACAAATGTGAATGTTTATAACACTCCCATTTTGGATTATTGGATCATCCCATTTACTTGATCTGGTTTATTTATTCAATAATAATGTTTAGCATTCAAAAACAGACTGCAAAGAAAATGCTATAAAGAAAGCACTCAATATATTTCCATTCACAAAATGTAAGTTTATATAGTAAGCAATCACACCCTTTTCATTTACATATGCATCAAGCTGAAATAGATTGATTAAGTACTACTAATTACTTGAAACTGAAATAAAATGACTAGTGCCTGGTTTGCTGCGGACTTTATGACTTTTCTCATCGGTGAGTAAGCACCCAATATGGAAAAAAGAAAAGTAAAACTAGTATGATAAAGTTGCTGAACTATATATTTATCCCTTTATTTGTTACCCTTCCTTTTTATCCTACCCATTCTATTCTACAACAATGATTAGTCTCATATAGAGTATCTCCTCGCCTATTATGGCTCTGAATCTGTGGTACTCTGGAGTTACAGATTGCATTGAACTGAGTTTATGCCTTCACATGTTGCCTCAATTGATTCTCCAGCGCTACCTTGACGATTCTCATTTTTCTTCTTCTAACGAGTCTTTATTATCGTGACACAAATGCAACTTATTCCCCTCGTACTTCCATATGACACAACAACATTTTTAACCAAAAGACCCATCTAATGGCAATCACGTACTACACAATTGCAAAGAATTTATTTCACATTCTCTTTGTTTCAGAGCATTTGTGTACAACACAGGCTTGACCTGTCATGTGGATTTCTTTTGACCATCTACGTGTGCTTGCCTGATATTTATTGTCTAGTATGACATAAGTATAGTTAGATCCATATAAAACCATACCATTTTTTATACAATTCATATATTAAGTGCATGATACTACAATGATAGATTTTGTGTATCAATCATCAATTTCCATTTGTCAATTTGTATTTTTTTCATATATATAGATGTATACTTTTTTATTTTAATTTCGTTTCGAGATATTTAACTTCCTTTAACTTTAAATCTTATTTTATTTCTTGCTTAAATCTCTCCTTCACAGAACTCACATGAATGAATCATGGTAATTGTGTGTACATGCCATAACATCAGTTCAAATTTTAACAAAGGTTTTGATGTAAATAGAAATTGACCAATTAAAAGTTCTCGTAACAAGCATGTAAATGTTCTTCATAACGAAGAATACAAATAATCATGAAGCTGATTTCATTTAACTTGAAAACCCAATGACAAAAGGAATTATTTCGTTATCTACATGTTAATCTTTGCGTAGGTTCCAATCTACTTCGGTTTGCATTCAGTTAGGATGGACAACAATACCTGGAATGATAGAAATCCTTTTACCAGAAAGAACAGGAAAAATGTACATGCGAAGAATATAAGTTCAATTGAAATTTCGGCAGTGTTCCCTCTTATAACAAGTGGTATTCCCTCTTATAACAGGTGATATTTCTAAGAAAAAAATCAATCAAGTTTCCCCTATAACGATTGATATTTCTAAGGAAATTTTGGCAGGATTTTTCTGATATGACAAATGATATTTCTAGGGGAATTCGGATGAAGTTTTCCCTTATAAAAGAGATATTTGAAATAAAATATGACAAAATTTAGGGAAAGTGATTAAAAAATAGTAATTATTTTAGGAAATATAACTTATCCGTCTTTCAATAATGACTCATCCCTTGTATATGGGGAAGGATGGAGTTAGGAAATATAAAAAGGAAAATAAAATAAAATCCCAATTAGACTCCTAAAATTACAAAACTAAATAACTAATTAGAGATCATATGCAATCTCAATTTATTTAACTAAAATAGCGTTGTAATAAAATTAAATTTGACGAAAATAAAAACCAGACCCTATTTTCCCCTAATTTCAAAATTCAGGTTGCATCAGTTCCCTGCTGCTTTAAAAAAACTCATCTCTTGATGAGTTACTTGATCTTCGGGCTTGGAGTGTGATGCGATTGCTTGATCTTGGTGCGCCCTAATCCATGATCGAGAATTCATGGGGCCATAAGGTGTCCAAGGATTTAGAAATCGGTAGTCGGTATTCGGTCGGTGGGGTTGCTGAGTAAGGATTAATCGACAGCCGATCGACTAATCAGATTTGCTCGATCATTAATCTTTTTTGAAGTTTTTAATTATTTTAAATATGTAAATTATTTTTATACACATATTCTTATATATTTACATAGATTTGTACATTTTCTATACTATCATAATGAAACAAAGAAAGTAATAGACTTTAAACATTTTAAGCATATTAGAATAAGTTTGCTTTTAAAAAAAGTAAAAAAAATAAAAAAGAGCTCTATGTAAAAGTCAACCAAATAGTCGGCCTGATTAGTCGGGTTGATCGACTAATGGACGACTAGGCCTAGTCGAGTCGGATACCCTCGACTCGACTAGTTGGCTGACTTTTACAACTATGAAGGGGTCCATGCCATTACTTCGATCGTCAGGCGTCTCCTTAAAGAGGTTCATGGTTGAAGAATTGGTGCGACATCTCAAATGGTTGTGCTTTGGAATTCACAAAGACCATGAAGTGTGAAAACCACAAGACTATTATGAGGGAGATGTAAGTAATACTCTTGCTCCTAACGACTTTATATTATGAGACTAAATATCCCAAGTCCTAATCATAGTAGGTTCCATATTCTCATTTTTTTCTGTTAATTTTTTTTACATTAGGAGGGAATCACAACTTTTTTTACCGCTTCACTTGAGGAAGTTCTCTTCTGCATCTTGTGCCTGATTTCAATTTTTGGTAAATAAATTTTGATTAGAGGAATTCTATGCAAAACTTCCAGGACATTCAAATCATATGTAAATTTGTGCATACCATTTTTTGGGAGATAAAAGAATAACCCTTGATAGGGTTTGTTCTTCAACACACCCATGGCTATGCCATAGAGGATTTCAGCAATGGCTTCGAGGAGGGTGATAGTGTGCTCAATGGTGACATCTCCAATGCAGATAATGAAGAATAGACTGACAATGATGGGCATCAATGATTAGACACTCTAATAACGATGGTGGAGGGGGTTGTTGTTGGTTGTCCTTCCTCGTGTTATTTGAGGGACGAGATCTCCATCCGATTTCGTAATACACTGATGACATAATTCTCTTTTCAGAGTGTAGAGTGGAAAGTTGCAGAGGATTGTTTATGGTCCTTGATTTATTTGGTGATGATTTTGGCTTAAAGATCAACGGAGCAAAGTCGATTTTTGTTTCCTTTGGCGTGTTTGAGAGGGGACTTTTGGCTTGTACGTCTCTTCTTAAAGCGCTCGAGTGTGTTTACCCTTGCTATATCCGGGCCTTTCATTTGTGGCTGGAAGGTTAAGACATGATGATTGGCTTCCTCTGATCGGGAGTTGGAGAAGAAGCTGTCTGGGTTGAAGTTGACATGCCTATCTAGAGGTGGCGTGCTCGTGCTACTGAAGTCCGTGTTATTAGCCATCCCCATTTTTTCTTCTCCATGAGGCTTGGCGTGAATTGAAAAGTTGTATTCATCATAGCCTTTGAGCTCTCTTATATAAGAGAAGAACTCTAAGGAAAAATGACATAAATTGGACAGAAGAAATAAGGAAATATAAAATAAAGATAATGTGATATAGATCTCTCAACACTCCCCCTCAAATTGGATCATATATGTCTATCATGCTCAACTTGGAACAACAATGGTGAAAATGACCTCTAGCAAGAGCATTTGTAAACATATCTGCAATCTGGTCGCCTGAAACAACGTAAGAGGTGGAAATAAGTCCCTTCTTAATTAGATCACGGGTGTAATGGCAATCCATTTCCATTGTTCAGGAAGGCAGTATGCGGTATTTTGTCAGAGGGGTCACTGCATAGAGATTATGCGATATGCGGGAGAGTATGCAGGGAGTATGCAGTTTTATGTGATTTGGTATTTTTTATTATTAAAAATATATGTTTTAATATCATGTTAATATCATCTAAATGTTATATCTCTTGATTATAATAATAAAGAATTGAAGGTATAAGGAACAAAACTATTGGGATAAAACGTAATATAGAGTCAAATGAGAAAAAAACATCAATTGAAAGAGCGTTAAGTTGGATGTACGAGTTTAGGTTAGTGTTTTAGAAAATGTTTATTTGAAAATCGGCCGCATACTCGACCACATATACGGTATACTCGCACGATTATGCGTACTGACCCGCTTAATTGCTGATTTGGTCATAATCGGAGCGTCAAGGCTTCTGAGTATGAGTATGCGACCGAGTATACGGTATACTCGACCGATTTTCTGAACACTGTCCACTTCGATGTGCTTTGTTCTTTCATGGAAGGGTGGGTTACTAGCTATGAATAAAGCGGCTTGCTTATTACGTTTGAGGTGCATATAAAGAGGTACCCTCAATAGTTAGGTCAGTCATGACAGACTTGACCCACATCATTTCCATGCCCCGTTGGGCCATGGCTCTATACTCTGATTCAACGCTAGATCTAGCCACACCTGTTTGTTTCTTAATCTTCCATGTAACTAGCGAGCTACCTACAAACACAGTAAAGCCTAACGTGGACTTCCTGTCTGTGGGACACCCAACATAGTCTGCATCGGCACATACAGTAACTGTGAGAGACGTGTCTCTTCTGATCAAAAGTCCTGCAGTTGGAGAAGACTTCAGATACCTCAAGATCATGTTTACTGCATCCATATGATCCCGCCTGGGTTGCTCCATAAACTGGCTGTCTCTACTAACAACTGATTTATCAAGCCGGGTGATAGTGACATACAACAACTTACCTACTAGCTCTCTGTATCGTCTCTTATCCACCTTCTCAGAGTCATTATCATAGAGCCTAGCATTCGGTTCCATTGGAGTAGTAGTTGGTCTATACTTGGTCATGCCCATCTCAGATAGGAGGTCAGTGACATATTCCCTTTGCGTCATTATCATACCACACTGATTTCTTGCAAATTCTAGACCAAGAAAGTAATGAAGATTGCCAAGGTCCTTGGTCACAAACTATTGTCCAAGGAAATCCTTAGATGCCTGAATGCTATGTTCATCACTGCCTGTATCAGTAATGTCATCAACATAGACCCGAATAGCAACGATACCTCTCTGGGTTCTCCTAACAAAAATAGAGTGATCTGCATTAAATCTGACAGATCCCTATTGTTGAATCAATTCTGATAGCTTATGAAACCAACCCCTTTGACTCTTCTTAAGGCCATATACGACCTTATGAAGTCTGCATACCATATAGGACTTCCCCTTAGCAAAAAACCTTGGTGGCTGTTGCATGTAGACTTCTTTCTGTAAGTCCCCATCCAAGAATGCATTTTTGATATGTAACTGGAATAATGGCCAGTCACGTACCACATTAACAACAATGAGAATCCGCAGTGTAAAATGAAGAGCAACTGGAGAAAATGTATCCTGATAATCCACCCCATAAGCTTAGGTGAACCTATGAGCAATAAGTCTGACCTTATACCTATCCACGGAACCATCTGCACGGTGTTTCACCGTAAGCACCCATTTGCTGTCAACTACATATGCATCAGGTGGAGCCTAAACAATACTCCAAGTACCGTGAGACTGTAACACTGTCATCTCCTCCTCCATAGCTATACACCACTGACTACTCTGCAATGCCTCCTGATATGACCATGGTATCTGCACGACCAATAAACCTACAACAAACATCTGAAAATCCTCTGAGAGTCGTGCCAGAGAGACATGGGAAGTAAGAGGATACATAGTGCATGTACGCATCTTCTTTTGTAAGGTAATAGGCACATCAAAGTCCTCAGCTTCCTCAGTAGCTGAGACTGGATCATCTAAGGCCTTACATCAAGCTATACACACAAATTACCACTGCCATTAGTGGAAATCAAATGCACATACCTTGGGCGTGCTGGATGATTGAGGAGGCACATGACCACGAGGTCTGCATTGGTAAATATGCGGAAAGAAAGTAGGTGTGGTAGGTGGTGGAGGATGTGGTGGTGATGGTGTCGAGTGTGGCGAAGTAGAGCTTGGAGTAGACGAAATCGGAGGTAGAGGCATGTATACCACTTCTCCATTCTCTGAAGGAATGATCTTGTCACCTGTCATAGTAGACTCAAAGAAGGTGACATCGTGCTAACATAATACTTTCGTTGAACATGATTAAAGCAATGGTATCCCTTTTGGGTCCTGGAATACCAAAAAAAAATGCACTTGACAGCTCTAGGGGAGAGCTTGTCAAAACCTGGGGACATCTGATGAACAAAAGCCACTGACCTAAAAAACACAGGATGTAAGAATGAAAAGATCTGTCTCAGGAAACGCAATCGAGATCGGAATCTTCTCTCCGAGAACCGATGAGGGCATATGATTCACTAGGTAGCAAGCAGTTAGAACCACATCCCCCAGTAAGAATGAGAAGCACGACTCTAGATCAAGAAGGTCCTAATAACATCCAAAATGTAGCGATGTTTTCGTTCAACCACCCGATTCTGTTGAGACATATAAGCACAAGAATTCTGATGATCAATACCATAGGTTCTAAGAAACTGAGAAAGTTGAATACTGCAAAATTTTAATGCATTATCGGAACGCATACACTTGACATTTGCAGATAAAACATTCCTTATCTCATTAATAAAATACCGAATAATATGACCGCCATCAGACTTGTTTAAGAAGAAAGACCCAAGACAATCTTGAAAAATCATCCACATTAACAAGATAAAACCTATGCCCTTGATGGTCTGGGACACGACTTGGACCCCAAATATCAAGATGAATTAACTCAAAAAGACTGACTACTTCGACCCAGACGACTTTGGAAGGTAGAACGATGATGCTTCCCAAGATGGCAGGCCTTACATTGAAAGGTAGAGCGAGGAGAAATTTGTGGAAGTACGTGACACAACTTCTGCAGAGGAAGATGATCAAATCGAAGATGTCACACATGGGGAGAAACAAATCCAGTGTGAAGAGAAGAAACACCAACATATGGAGATTGTACTGATATGTAGAGACCCCCTTACTTACGGCCATATCCAATCACCCTGTTGTAAGAATGCCTTGAAACACAAGAGAAGAAGGGTCAAATATGACACAATGTAAATTCTTTGTGATTTGACTAATGGATAGTAATTTCATAGAAAATTCAGGAGCATAAAGAATATTTTGAAGTTGCATTGCAGGAGTTAACTGCACCTCTCCCTGACCAGTGATGGGAGAGTGTGTCCTATCTGCTATTACTACTGATCTCCTTGACCAAGTCGTACTGTAAGTACTAAATTATCCTCTGTCACTGCAAAGATGATGGGACGCTCCTGAATCCTGCCCTGTAATAGCTAGTAAGAGCATATTCTATACCTGATGTGGATGCTAAGGCAGCTACTTCTGAGGCTCCTGAAGGAGAGCTGGTTGACCCATAAGCACGTATAATCTCTCTGAGCCGCGCTACAAGCTCATCAAATATCTGATCAGATGCATGTGATGGACTATTAACCTGCTGAGTCTGCTCTGCAACACGTGCTGAAGAGGGAAACCTATGCTTAGAGTAGCATGTTTCCTCAGAGTGGCCTGACATATGGCAGTAGGTGCACGACTGACGAGGCCGACTGCCCCTTCCCCTGCCACGATTACCACGACCACGATACTGCATAGGGCTCCCCCTACCACGAGATGCAGCCACGACTGAGGAGGTATGAGATTGCTGAATACCACCAAGATGAAGAGAGCCTGCTGAATATGTGATATGCCTCCTCCATTGTAGGTATGGTGGCATCGTCAAGAATCTGCGCTCGAACAACGTCATATTCAAGATCAATAGCTGCGAGAAAAACTCTTGTCATCACCGAACCTCTGTACGCCTAGAGTTGCTCTAGTGTGATATTCAAAGGAATGAAACAATGAAGCTTCTTAAACATACCCCTTAAAAAGTGTAAAGGGTCTTCTTTGTTTTTGCTTATTAATAAATTTGGGGTGGGCACCTTTGCATGATACCCCCCTTCTTTGAGACTCAAAAAAAAAGTTTAAAGGGTATGGAGAGGAGGCCATTCTGCTTTGACGTGAAGATATAATGTTAAAGTTGCAATATCTTCGACTCATTTTTCGCTGGAGAGCACGTGGTGACGAGAATGTCATGCATATCCTTTGCAGTAGGCTGACTCCGAATATCGTTGGTTATCTCCATTGACACAATACTAGATAGCCACACACACATAAGCGTTGTTTGCCTCCTATGAGGCATTAACCCCAGTCTTGTCACTTGGCTCCTCCTTCGCAAGGATGTGCTTCTTGCCATTGCACTGCATTAGGCTCATGAGCTGCATGGCCCATAGTTCATTATTCATTCCATCCATCTTGACGATGGATGCTGGACCTTTGAAGGTACCCAGGGATGAAACATCTGCTTTGTTGTTTGACATGATGACAACAATCTCCAAGACTGGATCTGCGAACAGAAATATTTGCGTCTACACTGACATATGAGAAGATGGTTGTGGGTGTAGACTCATACCACAACCTCTTCCATCCGTTGGAGGCCTCTTTGCGTAGATAGGGTGTTTTTAGATGATCAAATCACTCCCTAGAAACCCAAAAACAGACCTAACAGGAGACAAAGCACGCGAGGGATACCAAGGGCGGCGGGAGCGGAGGCAGCGATCTTAGGGCTCCACCACAGGGCATCGGTGGCGGTGGCCTGGACAGTTGATGCCAGTTCGACGACGACGGCAGTGGTTGCTGCCACTGTTGTGCTGCGACTGATAGTGGTGGCTGCTACCGCTGTTTTGCTGCGCAGGACGGCCGACGGCGGTGGCTGCACAAGAATGGTAGGCGGTGATGGTCATATGTGTGGGATGCTTAGTTGGGGTGGGGTATCTAGGGCACAAGCTCCGATCTGGGATCGTCGCTTTGATACCATGTGGAAAGGCATAATATGAAAAGTTGTATTCATCGTAGCCCTAGAGCTCCCTTTTATTGGAGAAAATCTCAAAGGAAAAATTGCATAAAACGGAAAGAAGAAATAAGGAAATATATCATAAAGATTATGAGATAAATATCTCAACAATGTTGTTGCGTGAAAATGGGGCAGCGGTATGGGTATCGACCTGCTTGTAACCATACTCACATGCACCATGTAGCACTGGTGTTGGAAAACCCCATGGTTGAAACTATGGTGGTTGCAATGCAGGTGGTCTATGTTTCTTGTACAGAGATGGTTACAAAGGTGTTGATGCCAATGAGTCGTGGATGCATTATTCTTGATACATGTTTGAGTTGTGTTTGGTTGTGAAGATAGGAGGTTGATGCTTCACAACCTATTGGTGCTGCTGCAGTCGAGCGGAGATGGTTTGGCTGTCCAAAGAGTGGAGCTGCATTGCGAGATGAGGCCTCAAAAATAGTCTTGGGCCTCAAAAATATAAATATCTCAACAATGTTGTTGCGTGAAAATGGGGGCAGCGGTATGGGTATCGACCTGCTTTTAACCATACTCACATGCATCATGTAGCACTGGTGTTGGAAAACCCCATGGTTGAAACTATTGCGGTTGCAATACTGGTGGTCTATGTTTCTTGTACAGAGATGGTTACAAAGGTGTTGATGCCAGTGAGTCATGGATGCATTATTCTTGATCCATGTTAGCGTTGTGTTTGGTTGTGAAGATAGGAGGTTGATGCTTCACAACCTATCGGTGCTGCTGCAGTCGAGCGGAGATGGTTTGGCTGCCCAAAGAGTGGAGCTGCATTGCGAGATGAGGCCTCAAAAATAGTCTTGGGGTGCAATGTCTTCGTGTGCTGTATTGAAGGTAGTGGTCAGTTACAGATGCACATGTCAAAGGCAATTGTGGTAGGAAGAATCTCTTCCTCTTTTTATCCATTTTCTGTAGTTGATTTTGAATAGGGATGCTAGAGATATTGGATTCGTTACGATCATTGTAGAAGATTGCTGTTTGTTTTCTTCTTTGTTGTCGTTGATTCATCGTGGATAAATTTTGCGATGGACATGACCTCTTCTATAGCATTTAATTCTAATTTTTATTCTTTTTTGTTGTCGACGGTGTAATGATGCATGAGTTTTACTGTGGTCTCGATATTTTTATGGATGAATACATCTTCTTTGGACCATGATTACAGTCTTCGCTTTTCGTCGATACGAATGCGAATATGAATCATAATCCATATGGCTTGTGATACATTTCTTTCGTTAAAAATTAAGATTATTGAATCATGGGGACGATTATAATTCCATGTTGTGGTATTAATTGATGCAGATTAAAAAATCGTTAAGGGAAAGAAATTTGAAAACTTTAGGAAAGAGAAGATGACATACATGTTGCATGGGATTTTGTTAGAGAAACGCAAAGATGCGTCAGAGATTGGAGGAAGAAGAGATGAGAAGAGGAGAGAGAGATAAATGGATGAACTTAGTATTTAATATAACTTGAACTGTCCCTTATATAATAAGGATGCTTACGGCGGGTACCCTACCCCATTATATAGAGACCTACCACAACCCATCACTATTGAGTCATGGGTCGACTCGACTGTTCCGACGGGTAAACGATTTAATTCTATAGGTAATGATCACCCACAATTATTCATGAAAGTATAACTTCTATTAAAAGGAAAAAAACATATATTAGATATGTAACTAATAAATGCACAAAATTGATAATTATAATCTTCATTTATCAAGTATATCCGCATCAAATTCATTGCTCTTATTTATAGTTTGTCATTTGTATCTGTATATATATTTCAAAATGGAAATTGTTACAGATATGAACCACTATGTTAAGCCATGCTATATATGTAAATGTTAGCTAATTTGTATATGGCTTCAATTTTATTTGTAGATGTTTCACGAATTTGATAATAAGTTTTCATCTTTAGCAATTTGCGTATCTGGATTCGTATCCATATTTAATACATATATGAGGATGGAACATTGGGCCATGCCGAGTCGGACTCGAATGATGGGTCAGGCCCAACGTGAACCGACATGGATTCGAGTTGACTCAATCCGGCTCACTTCCCCAATTCTTTACATTTTGCATGTGCCTTATCTTTTTAGAATATAATTTCCTATAGTTCCTAGATGATGTAGTGGTTGGATGATCGAATCTCAGTGCAATACACCATAGTTCTTATCACTGTTTTTTTATAGCAACTTTGGTACTAAGGTTGCGTATTCAACCTTCGGCAGACTTAATTATCGGATTCCAAATGGATCAATTTATCATATCCAATCTCATTAAACTATTTTTCTAAGATTGCAAACTGACAGATCTTTTGGGATTTTTAAATTACATAAATGGAAGTGTTTTACCTCCATTTTTCAATATGCGTTATAGGGTAACCTTTTGCATATTTTAACCCGAATTGACCACTTATATCGTGACAATTTAATTCTGATTATGGATTACACTAAAGTTCGAAATCGGTTTAAATCGACTCGTGTGAATTTGATGCAATTCAGTTGATGGTAAGAATTTAAAAACGATTTTTTTCAACGAGCCTGATCACATACGGCAATAAATGGATCTATTATGCACTGCTGGAGGCAGTTGAAGCTCGACCAAACTCGCGAGCCTTCAGCTGGGCTCAGGTCATTAATTTATTAAACACATGCCTCGACTCGGCCCATGGCCCAAGAAAAATTGACGAACCTTGCAGGTGTTCATGAGTTGGGTCGGGTTGAGCCTAATGCTCAACCCTAGTAGTAGGGGCTTTCAACTGGGTACTTGTTGGGTACTTATTTTTTCCAAACGTGTTTCTTAAATAGGCCATGGGCCATAGTATAACCCGATATTTTCTAATAGATACCCGTTAGTTTTCATGTTAAAATGCACAGGTCAAATCGAGTATCCGTTGACCTGGATATTTTCAAAACCCCTATGCAATAATGACCCTAGCCTCTTTTATATAGAGGAGTGAAATTACGAAATATAAAATATAAAAATAACTTATCATCATAACAAACCCTAATTAGCAAGAATCCATGTAGCTGGCCCTACTTATAGTTGGAGAAGGCTTCACCCTTTTTATAACGAACCCTAATTAGTCTCTCAAAATTGCTCAACTAGAATAACTAATTATAGATCACATGCGATTTAAAGTTATTCTAATAAAATAAAATTACAACAAAATCAATTTGAATTAAAATAGAAAACAAACCCTAATTTCCTACTTATTCCCAAATTCACACTGCATCATACTCCAGTAGAGAACGGACCCATTATGGTCAGATTGGAACTTCTTAACTTAAGTACAGAGCATATTAATTGGATTTTGTAGAATTACCTACTAAAATACATATGCTACTACTCCCGTACAAGTTGAAAGTAAATGTAATAACAATTAAAATAGAGATGGTACTAAATATCGTGATATATCAACGATATGTCGCTGATGTATCGGTTTCAAAAGGTAGGAGGTTTTGATACTAACTTACTTATCGATTTACATGATATCCACCAATATCTCGTGAGATATTGGTGCATTAATAAAGAGTGATGATTTCAATACGACATTTCCCAGACACCGATCGATACCATCGATACTAGGCTGATATTGATCAATATCACTCATTTTTTAAATGTTAGTTTATTTGTTTGGGATTTTGCTTTTGTATCTACTCCCGGATTGAGAACACATTATGGTGTGTGTGTGTGTGTGTTTGTATTAGGACCTTCGCACGTACATATATACTATTGGGATTTTTACCCGGCAGATCCTATAATCTTTTCGAATTACCGTTATGACCTTTGAAACATTGTAATTCCTTCTTGGACCTCGTAAACTTAGTCCGTCTTACTCAACAAACCCTGCCGTCAATTTTAACTATATTTGAGTCAATTACTTGGGTTAGACTTGAGTTAACCTAACCAATTTACCATCCAACGGTTAAGATTAGAAAAAAAAAACAGAAAAAAAATCCTGCAAGTAGACCGGGGGGTTTGCAGCGGCGCACGAGAGGAGACGGCGCAAGGGCGAACGGTTAAGATTAGCAAAAAAAAACAGAAAAAAATCCTGCAAGTAGACCACGGGGTTTGCAGCGACGCACGAGAGGAGACGGCGCAAGGGCGTGCAACGGCGCGCCGGAGGGAGGGGTTGCAGGGGTGCGCGGGAGGGGGTTGCAGCGGCGCGCGGGAGGGGACGTCGCAAGGGCGTGCAGCGGCGCGCGGGGGGGAGGGGTTGCAAGGGCGCGCGGGAGGGGGGGGGAGGCGCGGGGGGGGGGGGGGGGTGCAGCGACGCGACGCGCGCGGGGGGGGGGGGGGGGGAGGGGGGAGGAGGTTGCAGCGGCGCGCAGTGGGGGTGTCCAGCGACGCGACGTGCGCGGGGGGAGGAGGGAGGAGGTTGCAGCGGCGCGCGGGGGTGTGTGCAGCGACGTGACGCGCGCGGGGGGGAGGGGGGAGAAGGTTGCAGCGGCGGGCAGTGGGGGTGTGCAGCGACGCGACGCGCGCGGAGGGAGGGGGGAGGAGGTTGCAGCGGCGCGCAGTGGGGGTGTGCAGTGACGCGACGCGCGCGGGGGGGAGGGGGGAGGAGGTTGCAGCGGCGCGCAGGGGGGGTGTGCAGCGACGCGACACGCGCGGGGGAAGGGGGGAGGAGGTTGCAGCGGCTCGCGGGAGTGTGTGTGTGTGTGTGGGGGGTGTTGCAGTCCATCATCTTCTTTTCTCGTTGGACTGAACACCTCCCCGAAGAGATGACGAAGGCGGTGTTGGGGTTGCAAAGCTGTTACAGTAGATGGATCAACGGGACAATGGGTGCAAATCGGAGCCAGAAGTCCAGATCAGAGAAGCTTCGTACATTCCGATCATTGTACTAAATGAACAAATTAAAATGAACAAATTAGAAGCATGAGGGTACGATGAGGATGATTTGAGGTGAAGTGGAGGGCTATCGGAGGTGGCTGGAGGTGAAGCCCTAAGTGGGTTCAGTGTTCACGAAAGCGGTCTGTGCGGCCGCATATGCGGCCGCATATGCGTATGCGGTGCCTTCAGCGCACCGCTTTCATGAAGCCCTGCATTATGCGGCCTGTGCGCTTATGCGGGCCGCATATGCGGGCTATGCGGCCGCCTATGCGGTCTGTGCGGCCGCATACACATTTTTTATTTTTTTTATTTTTTTTGCCACGTTTTTATTGTTTTATTTGTGCCACGTTTTTCCTTGCTTTTGCATGTATACCAACGAAGCATCCATGACCATTTAAATCCATCATCAAAGTAGTTGTGCTGCGAGATTGGAGTAAACACGCCGGGAGGAAAAAGAATAATGTGCCAATAATTTAGCAAACTAATTTAGTCAATTAATAGTTATAATGAATGCAATATATTATATGTAAAGTTTGGTACTTTTAATGGATAATCAATTATAAATATAACAGCATAGATAAATGACAATAAATTCAACAATAGAGGTACTTTGTATGCTAACTTTTCTATTTTGTTGATTGTTGTCAATTATTTTGTGTACTAACCATTCTATTGAAGTATTGATATTTGATTGATAGAGATTGTTTTGAACTCTATATGAAAGTTATTTTTCTTAGATCTTTTGTTAGACCACAATTATACATAAATTTAGTTCTCTTGTAGTCACTTTTACATATATTTATTTATTTTTCAATAAAAAAATAGGAAACCGCGTAGAACCGCATATGCCCCGCATATGCCCCCGCATACCGCTTAATCGCTATTCAGTGACCTGTCCGAACGCATACGCATACCGCTTTCCTGAACCTTGAGTGGGTTCACCGTCTGTGCAAGAAGGAGAATGATTCGAAGTGGAGGAGTATTGTAGCGGCGCGCGGGGGAGGAGGTTGCAGCGGCACACGGGGGAGGAGGTTGCTGTTCGCGAGGCTCTTCGATGACGGAAGTGGGAGGCTCAAAGCTTGAGCGGCGCAGAGGAGATCAACTCTTCTGGGATGATGGAGTGACATTAAATGTAAATTTGATAAACAAATTGGGTATAACATAAATGAACATAACGGAATCGGGTCAATTTTAACGAATAAATGAACGGGGGTTAACCACAGGGTCTGCCGGGTAAGGGTTAGCAAGTTTACGGGGTCGGGGGAGGAATTAAGATGTTTCGAAGGTCGTAGCGGTAATTCGAAAAGATTATAGGGTCTGGCGGGTAAAAATCCCTATACTATTATGCTCATTAACTTATTTATATGATATCCGATATAGCTTGACATTTTATTTGTATATAATTTGTGATGTAAAGTTAATTTGTTAAATACACCTCCTTGATGTCATTAAGTTGTTATTATTCGAATTTCATTGTTTCATTTCTAATATCTCTAAGCAATCAAGTCAAGTCAACGGTTAACAATTAGCATTTACAACAACAATATGTGCGATATAATATTTATTGGTGTGACAAATACACCTTATTCTTGCATATAAGTGTACTCTGTATATTTGTATGTTATTTATTATTTTAAGAATTAATATGATCTTAATTGTTAAAAATTACCTTTTTGCACCATTTCTGTGATTTCCACTAACATTGTTTATATATCATGATGATATCCTTTTTCATGCCGATCGATTTTTTTATCCAAAGAGGGGGTAACACGCTATGGTGTCCGCACCATTTTATTAAAAAAGCAGGTAAAGAGGTACTTACAGGAGCCAAGAGTCAACACCGATCGATACAATATCGATATTAATATTTTGAACCTTGACGAAAGAACCATCTTCCCATCACTTGATTCCTTCTAGTGGAAGTAGGTTGGAGAGCCGGGAAGGGTTCCCCTTGAATGAGATCATCACGTTGAGAGGGGAATTACATTTGGAGAAGATGCTCGGCAGATTGGATGGAGTGTGGATCTTCATGCAATCAAGTAGATGGGCAGCGAAAGTGGGCGACATTCCTAAGCAGCAGTGTTTGAGTCCATCCCAAGCATATGAAGATTTCAAAAGTGGGCTTCTTCTTTATGAAACGCTAATAACGGGCCTCTCTTATATGGAAGTCTCAAGAGCACGTTTTTCTGACATGGGTTCCTCAAAGAGTTGTACTATTTTATTGAGACTTTGAGTAGGGTTCTCTCGTGTAGAATTTTCTAACGAAATGATCTTTTATCTGGAGCCGTAAAAAGAGGATGGAGTTAAAACTCCACTCTGTAGACTTGATACTTGATCTATCTCTCGTATTTTAGAAGTTGTAGAGTTACCCGACCAAGTTGAAAGTAGCAAATAGGGGGGAAAACTTCTTAACCTCATCTTTTTTTGCTGTCTATTTTTATAACTATTTCTTTTGGTTGGGGCTCTTTTCATTTTTTATACATTAGGAATTTTTTTCTGCCTATAAAATATAGTACTAGATAAAAAAGAAAAAGAAAACATGTGCTTTCAACCCAATTGGGCATTGACTCCCTCCTTTCCTCGAGTTCCTCTAGAGAGTTGATGGATAGGATCTGTATGTTATTTATTTTACTTTCTTTCTTCTGCTAATTGCTTTTAAATTTTCTGCTAGAATGCGGTATTCCATGGTTTTTTAATTATTTTTGATGGGGCTACCTACCACTGTCTGTGCTTATTGTTAGTCTGGCCTCGATTTCTAATAGCTGTGTCAGTGTCTTCCTAGAATGTGTATTATTTTTTTAGCATTATCTGCATTGGCTTTTGTTTGATTAGAGAAGCGGACCTCATCCTCAGCATATTGTTTATGTGTAGTTTCCAACGGAACAGCAGGTGTTGATGCTAAACTTCCCTGGTGGGGTGAGAAATACGGATTTGTTTCTGGTGGTTTTCTTGGATCTGGCAAATGCGCTCCATCAAAAGCTCCTGTCAAGAGGGAGATGTTTGCTGAAGAAGACCAGGAAAATCTTTACAAGCTTGTGCAGGTAGAATATTTTCCTTTTGAAGGCTACTCGTCTCAGTTTAATTTATGTTTAGGCTGTGGTTCTATCTTGCATTATAAACAGCTCAGACGTTATGGGAAGCTGTTTCAGTTTCTTTAGATACATGTTTTTTTGTTCAAAATCTGGCTAATATTTCCATTGTCCCTAATCATTAGCCAATCTTGATGCTCTCAGAAATCTTATATGGGTTCCTGAGCAAGTGATTTGAAAGTTAATCTACAACCTTCTAGATTTCAAATTGAAATTTTAGTATTGTAAATATTTGAATTTATAATTTTTTGGTGCATGATCAATAGTGCTAATCAAATTGAATACATTCGAATCCATTAGGATTCTAATTCAATTCATTATAAAGGTTTCGAACCCGAATTTGAATTGAATTCCAAACGAATTTACCACCTTACATTTAGATTCAATTCATTTTGAGTTTTGAATATCCAAATTCGATTCATTTTATTTCGTATTTGAAATGTTAATTGATATTTTAGAAATTTTATATGAAGAATAATATAATATAAATATTTTATTGTATAATTCTAATTGTGAAAGTATATTACTAATATAAGTTGAAAAAACTATAAAATCAAGGAAATTATCAAACCATTACAATACAATGGATAGAAGTACATAATTTTTTCAATTATTGTGTATTTTTTACAATCTAAATATAATCTTTTTCTATGATGAAGAAATGTGTAAATACAA
The DNA here is from genome assembly GCA_037367405.1 of Ottelia alismoides. Lineage (NCBI taxonomy): Eukaryota > Viridiplantae > Streptophyta > Magnoliopsida > Alismatales > Hydrocharitaceae > Ottelia > Ottelia alismoides. The sequence goes on from JAZKJV010005264.1 coordinate 223,520, forward strand.
TATATTTATAGGAGTCTATCAAAGAGATAGAATATTATTGACGAAAAAGCCGAACACATTATAATTACCATTGCATATTGCTTGTTAAAGGAAGACAAGACCAAACTTATATAGAAAGTTGATATAAACTAATATTATTATTTGAATAATGGGAATAGTAAAAAAATAACGTAGAAAGATAAAACCTCTTCACCGAACATGAGGATCTTCAATATAAAAAAAACTAAGCCATGAAAATGAAGTATACGAATTTTTGATGTACAAAGGAACAACTTATATTATGGTGAGAAGAACTTGTATATTACTCATGTGATGATAAATGTCGTCTTGACAATGATAATCATCATGGATTGCCATGCAAGGAAAATCAAAACAATAAAAAAGCAAAGGAGATTATCTAGATAAATTTTGAATCACGACAAATGTTAAGGATGAATTCGACATTGCAAAACCTTCATTTTCATGTGTTAGGATAATGAGCATCATAATCTACAGGGAGATTTTAGGATCTTTGGTAGATAATGAAAGGAAGAATGGAAAAGGCAGTGTAAGGAATGCATGAACATATAAATAAATGTGTGGATGGGGATTTAAAATAACAATATTAAATATTTGATCTTTTATATTAAATTTTATGAGTAATATTTTTTACTCTTTTTTTATATTCAATATTTAGTCTTTTAACTAATAGGATTATACATATATATATTTAATTAAATTAGGTATGGCTTAGAGTGCTTTGTATCCTCTTAATGCCTCAAAATTTCTGAATAGCACGCTATGATTGGTTATTGTACTTATACAAAGTAACTCATACCTAAGCTATTGTCACTAAGCTAAAATAAGAAGTAAAGATATGAACTTAGATGTTTTGTATGACCGATGCATGAAGGACCCACATCTCTAACTCATAACATATTTTTCAGTCAAACCACTTGAACCTAGTTATAAAGAGGAAAGGAAAGAGTTTGGATTCGCATTTTGGGGGCCTACTGTTGCATACACGTCGCACAGTGACAAGTCATGTCGGTGTAGCGTGGGAGTATGGAAATCGTAGTGGTGAGTGGTGCACATGGTAAATCATATCAATGGAACCTATATGTGATCATAAATTTAAAATTAACCACTTAATCATTGTAGTAAGTTGGTTTGAGAGGATCTGTAGTTGCTTACACATGTTTTGCTTAGTGATATAATGCAAATGCTAAATCTTTCCATGTAAATTAAATGTAGTAACTTTTTAATACACATTCATATATCCTTTTCTGTATCTATTTATTTACACATGTCAACCTTTTGATGCAAGTATGCTATGATTCCTTGCACAGGAATATTTACAAAAGATCCTAATCGACCTAGAGTAGTTGTTACATATACGTAAGTAAATATGTATGTATTATATGCATGTATATTTATGTACTATGTATATACATTAATATATGGATACATACATACATATATGTAAATATCGAATCAAATCGAACTATTATCGAGCAAATTCATGATAATTCAGATTTGATTCATCTGGGAATCGAATTCACAAGTTAAATTTACAGTTCATTTGGTTTCAAATAGAACTTTTTTTTGAATTTTTATCAAGCGACTCCTAATCAATTTCGAATGATTCAATTTAATTAGCAGTCCTGATGTCCAGGTAAATCTGCATATAGTGTAATCCGAAAGAGGGATATCACTCTGCAACTTGTTCTTCATTCATAGGACTCCCCAATTTATTTGGGATATCATGATTATGCTTTTAAAAAGAATCATTTGTTTGCTTATCACTACCATTTTAGAGACTTAAACTTCTGATTATATCAATTCTGAGGTTTCAGTTTGGTTATACTTCTGATGCTTCAATTCACTTATTATTGACGTCTCATCTTTCTGTTCTTTATAATCAAAGAAATTCTACTCCAGGACCTGTAACATGAATTTTCACTGTGGCATTTCGGCAAGTTTGGTTGAAATGCATCGCCCATCACTTTTAGCTTCACCGTTTTTTAGTTTTACTTATAATACAATGATGCAAAATATAATGAATTGTTTATAGTGCCATATTGGTTAGAGTTAGGACTTGGATGAGATGGGGGGGGTGCATAAACAACCTTGTGCCTTCTATATCCATTGAGAAAATTAATGTAATATCTTGGGCTATCGTACGCATGCGTTTTTTTAATATGCACGAATTTGATAAATTTGTTATTTATGATGTATGGGGATTAGATCATAATCACATTGAAAGATTGACTTAACAAATAATTACATTGAAAGACAATGAACTTGTGAAGATGGGGGCGGATGACGGCTTCGGATATCGTATCGATACCCTATCGATACAAAATTTCGTCGAAATTTCGATGAAATTTCGATGACATTTCGCCCATAGCGACCACCATTTGTGAAGAAATGACCTGAAACTGCTCTCATATCGCCATTTCGCTCGAGATTTTGGTTCCTCGTCGAAACCGAAATTTCGTCGAAATTTCGCCGAAATTTCGCGAAATCTGAAACCATGTCTGATGTTAAGATGTCAATGCCCGGTGTTGTTGTCAGCATCTTTGAAGTCCCTCATGAATTGGTGGCGGTGCATCATGATGGTTTGAAACGTGGGGAATCCCTACATGTCGTGGCAGAGGCGAAAGTGCTGATGGTTGGGGTTCCATCGTGGGTGGCATACAAGATGGGGCTAATGGATTTTGTGCCGAAGCTCAACACCATCTCGGGTCGCCGAAGGGGGGCTCTATGATACAATGGTTACCGGTTTGTGTGGCAGAAATCCCACGGTAATCAGATGGCATGGTGGCGATGAAATCTCGTTTCCCTCTCGAGATATCCACGGTAAAGGATGTGTATTGTTTCGAATTGGCGAGAAGTGTGGAGTTAGGGTTTGATCCTCTCTTATTTAGAGATGCGATTTTGATGGGGCAATATTCAGGTTGGGACCTCCAGATCCGTGGCTGAGATCTAATTTCATCTTCTCAAATAGATTTCCGAGTTTGGGATCCAAGCTCATCCTCTTCGAATTGTTTTCGTGGTCGGGTCTGCTCCTACTTGATTCCACTTGTCGACGTTGTGGCTCCAGAGGACCTAGTTACCCTACTAACTTTGGTAGGGGCTAGAGGTGTGGTTTTGAGAGCTTTGAACCCATAGGTGGGTTCGAGCCCACCGACGACTGTGTACTACGAGAGAATGGTTCTCGATGAACCTCCTGTGGACATATAACAACCAATTCATGTTGGTTTCATCTCGGATTTAGCGACTTGTGAGGCTGCTAAGCCTCCTTGACTAGAGTTGGTGGAGGATGGACTCGTGGAGGTTTTGGTGATCGAGTAGCAATGGATTGATGTTTCGAATGCGTAGTTGTACAAAATTGAGGCAGGGTTAGGAGAATTGCAAATTGCTCTAATTGAGTAAAGAAGAGCAAGGACCTCATGTAAGATGAAAAGGTTGTGAGGGTGGTCATTAGTGTTCTAAAAGCACAGATAGAGGGAAGGCAATGAACTGATAAAAGGAGGAGATGGGGTTAAAAAAAGACTAGTTGGTTGTCTTCTTGCATAAGAGGAAACCTGATGCACTGGAGTGAGAACTTGCGGACAACTTTGAGTTGGTAGCCTTGGCTTGTTCCCAAGATGCTAGTGCGGAGGTGTTTGAAGCTAGCGGAGGAGACGCTGACTCAGGTTGTAAAGTATGTAGGTATGAAAAATCCTGGTTGGTGGGGGGAGGAGGTGGTTTCCAGAATAAAGTTGTCTTGTGGAATGTTCGAGGATCAAGAGAATAGGACACTAGTAGGCTCCCTGATAGATAAAAGTGGCATGCTTGCAAGAAGCAAAGATCGACAGCTAGTGTACAAGTCTTTGGAAATCTATAAAGTGCACCAATTTATCATAGTTTCAGGTGGTGCAGGCTGTCGGCTTAGTAGGTGGCACATTTTGATTGCTTGGAATAGTGGCATCCTTTGACTAGTAGATGAGTTTATGGGGAGTAAATCTTAGTTGATAGTGTTTGATAGGGCTTTAAATGACGGTCCTATGATGATCTCTTTACAGTCCAACTGGGGCAGTTGGGGTTGTGCTCATGGGAGAGTCTTCAATTGGTGAGGTGCAATTTTCCGGACATGCCTTGGATTGTAGCGGGTGATTTTAACATCACTATCTATTCGAAGACCGTCCACATGGAAGAGATGGTGTGCACTTTGGTTCATAGGCTTTCTTGGACCTTATCAATGAGATAGAAGTGGAATTGTTAGATGCTTCTAATGGTTGGTACATTTGGTGCAACAACTCGTCATGGTCTCATATTGATCATGTTCTGACGTCCAACTGATCTGATAGAGTTCTTTTCTCTGAGCTCTGAGAGGGTTCTCTCGTGGTCTAGGTCCAACAACACACCGATCTGTTGAGACTCGGGCGAGGGTGTGCACCCGAGGTCAGTCTTCTAGTTTGAGAAGGCATGGCTCTTGGAGGATGATTCTAGGGACATGGTAGTGAACTTTTGGTCCTAAATGTATGCAGAGGGTTGGCTACTAGAAAGATAGTGAAAAAATTGTCGGATCTATGCTCAATGTTGGTAGGGTACAAGGAGTTGAGGGAAAAGCGATTGGAAACAAAGAGTGCAACATAAGCAAAGATTGATAGATTATATGGCATTGAGAATGACATGGATCTTACAGAGGATGAGCTGGAGACTTGGTCTTTCCATCTTGGCATGGTTGCTGCAGAGTATAGGCGAAGAGAAGTTTAATAGAAGCAGAGATCGAAGGAAAAATGGGTTAAGGAAGGTGACATAAATACCGGATTTTTTCATGCTGCCACGAGTGAAGATGTGGTAATAACTATATTCATTCGATCACGGTAGCAGGTGAGATGTTTACCGGGGATAGAAATGTGGGAAGTGCGGTGATAGGGGTGCACATGGATCAGATAAAATCTGTAATTCGATCCAATTCGATATGATTGGATTTGTTTGTTTTTGTCATCCTAATGGATTGAATTGGATTGGGATTTTGAAAATCCATTAAATTATGGATTGGATTGGATCTCCATCAAAATCCAATTCGTTAATCCGCTAATAATATATACAATAATTATTAACATTTAGAGCTTTTTTGTTTTTATCCTCTTTATGAATTACACCAACTTCCTCTTTAGTCATGTAACTTTAATTTTAATTTAGAATGTAACATTATGTTAGAAATAAAAAGAAAATTACTTTAAGATTAGAATATAAAAAATCTAGCTATCCTAGTATACTTCTTACGAGCAAACCTCACAAATTAGCTATGCAAGCATTTCGTTATTGCATCTCCTTCTTGAGCGGAGCTTACTTCAACTTTGATCAATTACATGTGCTACAATCTCAACTACCTCGAGCCAGATTGTTACCCTCGGTCTCTAGCACGTGCGGCCTGTGCCTTTCTAACGAGGAAACTCTCGACCATCTCCTATTTCTGTGCCCCATGGTACGGGCACTGTGGGACGACCCCTTCGTGAATTGGATGCTCGCGCGTGACGTGGAATCCTTCTGCGACTCCCTCTTCTCTAACAGGCGGTTGGAGAGAAAGCGCTTCCTAGCTCCGTTGGCTTGCTTGTGGTCGCTTTGGCTTGCTCGCAACGAGGCCCTCTTCTCAGAGCAACGGTTTTACCTGGAGAATGTCTTTTGTCGTGCTAGGGCTTTGGTAGCTGATTGGTGCCTTGTGTGATTAGTTTTGTTTTCTCCTTCTGTTTAGGTGCTGATTGCCACCCTCGAGAGGCTACCGGCCTCCTTCGCGGGGGGCTTTGCTTTCTTTTTTACTTTCTTTTCTGTAACTCCTTCTTTATCTATTAATATTTTGGGGTGAACACCAACGAGTGTATCCCCCTCTTCTTGGCTTCAAAAAAAAAACTACCTCGAGCCACCTTCATTGGCTTCGTTCGCTATTTGGTGATGCTGGCAGCTGGATACAATTCTCTTTCCCATCTCATTTTCTAGCCACAAAATGCAAAGCATACACAAGATATTAATATTGTTACCTTCTATGCTAAGTTCTTCCCAGTTGTGTGCTACCTTTCGATTACATTCTTATTGATCGAAAATCAATAATATATAATTTTCTAAATTTCTTTTTTATAAAGTATTGATAATTATTATAGTTGAGTTATTAGTTGGGATAAATCTATTGTAGTAAATGCTCTTTTCTACGTCAATTCAACATTAAAATGTAATCCTAATGTTAAGTGCTACTAACATGAGGGAGGATAGATCATGAGGGGGAGAATATACAAGTATCAAAAGTCTGATACAATCTGTAATCCGATGGATTGGATTGGTTTGGATTTGTATATTTAATGGATTGGATCGGATCGAGAAAAATTATAATCCGTTAAGGTTGGATTGGATTTGGACTCATGAAATCCGATCTAATCCGATCCATGTACACCCCTACTTTAATAGTTTAGGGAGAGCTCCTTATAGCGGTGCATACTAGGCTTGTAGAGGGGTGGGAAAAGTTTCTGAGGTGCAAGGTGAATGGCCGCTACGTGATTTCATAACGCGGGATGTTAGGCATGCAGTTTTTTACCTTAAAGTAGATGGCTTTCCAGGGCCACATGGTTTCCTTATCTTGTTTTTCAATGAGTTTGGGGAGGAAGTGGAAGGAGAGGTTATGGATGTGATGAAAGAGTTCAAACAAGGTAACTCAATGTTTTAAATGGTGAACCATTCTTTTGTTTTCTTGCTCCCTAAGGAGGGCGGGTTGCATTGAGGATTTCTGAGTGATTGTTCTTTCTAATGCTTTGTATCTTATTGTGGCTAAGGTTATGGTCAATTGTCTCAAGTTGATCCTGGACTATATCATTTCTCTTGGGCACGAATTTTATTTCTAGAAGGCAATAAATGGATAGTGTTGTCATGGCCTCAGAGATCATCACATACTGGAGGCGATAAAGGACGAAGGGGTTAGTGTAAAAGGTTGTGTTTTCAGAAGCATATGCCAGTGTGGATTGGAGATTATTTGGGCATCCATGTACTTTCGTGGCTAACCAAGCGTGTGGATAGAGTGGATGAAGAGGTGTGTTACTACGCCTTTTGTGTCATTTTTGGTGAATGGGAAACCCGATAGTGGATCAAGCAAAGCTGTCCGTCTGCTCCCCTTTTGTTCACCATTGTGGCAGATGTTATAACTATCATGACTAACCTGGCAGTGGTTGGTAATTTTTTTAAGGGCTACTCATGGAAGGATCTTTATATTCATGTGTTTTAGTATGCTGACGATTGGGGCCGTTTCGAGGTTGCGAGTTAACGGGAGGAAGTCTGTATTCATTCCGTTTAAGCTAACAAGTGAGGAAATTGGAGTATGAGAGCGCATCTTGGACATGTAGAGAGTTGGTCTTCCTATCCTATACCTTGGGTTGTCATTTGTGAATGGAAGAATGAGATAAGTGGATTGGATGCCCCTGATAGAGAAGATGGAGAAGTTGGTTGGATGGAAGTCTTCGTATTTGTCAAGAGGGGGCATCTCGTGCTGGTCAATGTAGTCTTGCTGGCAATTTCGGTTTTCTTACTCTCGGTGCGGTTGTTGACGGTGGGGGTTCGAAAGAGATTAGAGGATTTTATGAGACGAGATGATTCTTCTGGGCTTCATGGACGGATTCATCAGGTACCCACTAGGTGAATTGGGATATGGTTACACAACTTGTGGAGAATGGTAGGTTGGAGATAAATAAAGCCTTGCTTGTCAAGTGGTTGTGTATCTTGAGAGAATGTGATGACTGGTTGTCGAAGCTGGTTCGAGCAATTTATGGGATAACTATGGATCTCACGACGCAACATCGGTTTGGTGATTACCCTCCCCATTTTGGAAGGGTGTCTGCTCGTTTGCTCCTGAAGTTATCCAACATTTAAGGCATGTTGTGAGGGATGAGAGGGGATTTAGTTTCTGGTTGGATGATTGGTCGGAGGAAGGGGCTTTGTGTGATCGGTTTTTCGCCTGTTTTCTCAAGCAATAAATCAGAGTGCTTATCTAGCGGATACATAGTCAAACGATTCATGGACCCCTCTATTCCGAGGGAATATATCATATTAGAGAATTGAAGACTTCAATTAGATGACAAACTTTGTTAGCAGTACTGAATGCCCGACGGAGGGGAGGGTCACATGGACGTGGAGGGATGGGCACTTCTCTGTGCAGAAGTTGTACAAAGCCTTGTGTTTGATTGCGATTTTTGGTGCATGGATCTATGGGGCGCGGAAATGTGCGCGTATTTGGTCATGGAAAGTGCCTTCTGTAGTGAATGTTTTCTTGTGGCTCATGAGAAGAGGGCATATTATGACAAGGGCTAGAAGAGCTCTCTGGTTTCAAAGGGTGGATGCGAGATGCTTGCTATGCAAGGAACTAGTGAAATACGATCACATCTTTTTTGCTTGTGAAAGCTTGAAGCAGGTTTGGGAAGAAGTATTTTTTGCTTGTGAAAGCTTGAAGCAGGTTTGGGAAGAAGACCTCTGGGCTCTGTTCCAACAACGTTGAGTCGTTTTGGGACTCGATTGGTGATGGTTGGAGAGGTTCCGATGAAGGATGACAAAGGGCTATTTATTACGGTGTTGTGGTCCATTTCATTGGACAGAAACATGGTGATTTTTAATCATGGCATTTTTATATGGAAAATGTAGTGGTACATGCTAAAATTTTGTTTGACGCTTGCTTTTTGCAACCTTTTGCAATTCTTTATACTTTTGTGTATATTCAGGAGCTAGAGCGTAGGCCTCCATGACATGTACCCCATTTTTCCTTTAAAAAAAGATTGATAGGGATGCATAAATGGATTAGTATAATCATGGGTTGCTAGGTAAAAGTTTTTATAGCTTGAATAGAAACAAAGCGAGAGAAACACACTTAGGTTTGTGTAGGTTGATTGATGTACCTTCTTGGAAGTGTGAAGTTGATATAAAGCCTTTTTTATGAGAAACAGGGTGAAATCCCTAAAGTGGGATTCACCTCTTCATTAAGTCACTTAAAAAATAAAAATAAAAAAGTACATTATCGTGCAAGCCAAATGCGATAAAAGGCGTTTACAAGAGAGATCACATTCTCGACGTGGAACCTCTGATTTCGGAAGACAAGTTCGTTCCTCCCTATCCAAATACTCCAAAGGACAGCAAAAGGTCTTGCGCAGTCGTCCTGTGAGTTTCCTCCCACCTGGCCTATAGAGTTCCAAAATTCGGACGCAGAGCCCGTGGACACCCACTCACAACTCGCAGCAGCCCAGATCCGTCTAGAAGAAGGGCATGCGAAGAATAGGTGATCGAAAACTTCAACTTCTTCGTCGCATCTACCACACTTCACGTCATCCGTCTGTAGCAAATGGTGTCTCCTCGCTTTGTCCATTAGCCTGCCTCTTCTAAAACACCAAAGGAAAACCTTGACTCGGCACGGTATCTTAGAAGCCCACACGATCTTTATATCCCGGCATAGGATATAAAGCCTTGAAGGAGGGGATGGGGCAAAGATATGAGGCGGTTTATATAGATCTAAATTTGGGGTACAATCTTTGTTAGATCTTTTTTGAGGACAATGAATCTATTTTGCAAACCCCGCTTTATATGGAAATGGGATTAATTTTTGTTGGAAGGTGAACTTTTTCTTTCTTTTTCTTTACTCTTGTTTTTGAACTGGAAAAAATTTCTCAGCAAAGTTCCTTCTCCTATCTTTCTTTTGAATGAAAAAAGTCATTTCTTACCTCCTGTTTTTCTCAACTCGTTTCATTTTCATTACTTGGGTATAATTTTTAGTAACAGTTCACCTTTGTTTTGATGTGCGGCAAATCCCATGCTGCTGGGCAATTTACTACTCTCTTGTCGTTTTAGTCAGACACTTTATACAATTCCATCGTTTTATTGACATTCATGTTTATTCATGGTGGGGAAAGCTTCTGTGGATGCCTTATTGTTGAAGACCTATCATCTCTTCATCGGGGAATAGAGCTAGTGTTCAAAGAAGTGGTATCTCTTTGATGAAGTTTACTGGTTTAACGGATTATAATAGGCATGCCTCCCCGGTATAGTTTGTTAAAATGGGCCAATGATCATTGACATCCAGAAATAAAAAAATAGAATTTAACTAGAATAATTTTTCCTTTAAATGATGTGGATTGGGGGGTGCATAAATAGATTAGTATGATAATGGGATTGCTAGATAAAAGTTTTTATAACTTGAATAGAACGAGAGAAAAACACTTGGGTTTGTGTAGGTTGATTGATGTACCTTCTCGGAAGTTTGAGAAGTTGATATGAGAGTCTTAAAGAAGGTGATGAGGCAAAGGTATGGGGCTGTTTATATAGGTCTAAATTTTCGGTATGATCTATTATAGATCTTTTTGAGGACAATGAATCTATTTTGCAAACTCCACTTTATGTGAAAATGGGCTTAATGTTCGTTGGACGGTAAACCTTTTCTTCCTTTTTCTTTATTCTTGTTTTCGAACTAGAAAAAATTTCTTACCAAAGTTGCTTCTCCTATCTTTATTTTGAATGAAAAAAATCATCTCTTAGATCCTGTTTTTCTCGACTCGTTTCAATTTTATTAGTTGGGTATAATTTAACGTAACACTTCCCCTTTGTTTTGATGTGTGGCAAATCCCATGCTGGGCAATTTACTACTGTTTTGTCCTTTTCAGTCACACTTTATACGATTTTCATCCATCTTTCTATTCACATTCATGTTTATTCATGGTGGGGAAAGCTTCTGTCTATGCCTTATTGTGAAAGACCTATCATCTCTTCATCGGGGAATAGAGCGAATGTTCGAAGAAGTGGTTTATGTCTGATGGACTTTACTGGTTTAAGGGCGTAAAAGGGACATGCATTCCCGAATGATCATTGAAAATCCAGAAATAAAAATTTGAATTTAACTGGATCTTTTTTTCCCTTTAAAAAATGATGGACGGGGATGCATTAATAGATTAGTATGATAATAGGATTGCTAGGTAAAAGTTTTTATAGCTTGAATAATGTAGAGATATTTTCTATATTTCTATGTTTCTATATTAGTTTATCTATTTTCGTTTCTTCTTATCTATTTTATGTAATTTGTCCGTAGGCCTCTCCTCTATATAAGAGAGTCTAGGACTTAAGGAATAAACAAGTCTCTTATTTTTCTAAACATGGTATCAGAGCGACGGTACTAGACTAGAGCTCTTGTACCCGAAACCCTGACCCTAGCCCCACCTCCAACCCTCTCGCGGCATCGCTGCCCGCGGCACAGCTGCCGCTCGACACTGCCGCTCGTCCAGCACCGCCGCCTGTTGTTCATGACACAGCTGCTCGCGACACAGACGTCGCCCGGTGCCTCTCCCCTTTGTGGTCGGAACCCCTTGCTGCCCCTCCCCTGTGGCCGGACCCGTCACCCCTTTTTGTAGTGGGACCCCCCCTTCACTTGCGGCCATAGCTGCTAAAGCTGCAGCCGCAACATGGCCACCCTCTACTTGATGGGGTTGGTTGCTATTTGAGTCTACACATGCAACCAACCTCTTTTATGTCCATGTAGACAAGTATTTCGTCAAGTCTACGATCCTTGTCTTCTTCGACCAGCAACATGTCAGAGAACAAGATAGATATCCCCATCATGTGCACCTTCAAAGGTTCACCGCCCATAGTCAAGATGGATGGGTCGAATTATGAGTTGTGGGCCATGCAGTTCATGAGCCTAATGAAGTCGATGGGTAAGAAGCATATTCTTATCGAGGAAGAGCCGATGGAGAAGGCATGGTTGTATGCCTCATGAGAGGCTGATGATACATGCTCAGGTCTGGTAGTCTGGTAACTTGATACTAGATATTACAAATGATGTCCTGCACCAGCCCACTACCAAAGTCATGTGGGATGTTCTTGCTGCCACGTATTCACAGGTCAAGAATGAGACAAAAATTCTACAACTTCAGCATATCTTCTCAATAAAGCAACATGGTCGTCCTCTACATGCTCATTATACTGCCTTGCACGAGATGTTTGAGAAGCTTCATAGCTTCATGCCTCTCACTGCTACTCTAGATCAATTGAAGACATACCGTAATGCTACGATGGTTGGAGTCTTCATGGCCTCTCTCGACTCAGAATATGAGGCTGCTTCCTCCCAAATACTGGCTGATATTGTCATTCCTCCCATGGAGGAGGCCTTCAGGAGATTGAGCCGGATCAATATCTCAACTCCCTCTCTAGTGCAGAATTCCTCTGCCATGGCATCCTCTTGTGGAGGAGGCGGTCCATCTTAATTCTGTGGATGAGGATCACGTGGTAGAGGTGGTTGTGGACCACCTTGTACCGATTGTCATAGATATGGTCATTCAGAAGATACATGCTACTCCAAGCATGGTTTCTCAGTGTCTGCATGCATAGCAGAGCAAGCTCAGCATTATGCAGCTCCATCCACATCAGATCAACGATATGGGGAGCTTGTGTCTCGATTTAGAGACCTCATGCCCCCATGCAATACTATTTCACCTGCGCCAAAGAGCGGTTCGAACTTTGCTGCTATTGCAAGAGTTAGTACCTCAGGTAGTGTTCATGCCTCTATTTCCGATCATAGTTCATATATCTCAGAATAGATCATAGTTTCTGGTGCTACACATCACTTTTGTGGAGATAGAGATCAACTCATAGCCTATATGCAAGTTTCTCCAGGGAGGACTGTGGTCATAGCAGATGTGACTCATTCTCCAATCACAGGACATAGGGAGATCACCTTGACGCCCTTTATGCGATTGCATAATGTGTTGCATGCTTCTAATTTCTCAATGAATTTATTGTCTATTAGTCAGATTACTAGAGATTTAAATTGTAGAGCAATATTTGATTCACCATCTCTTGTTTTTCAGGACATTCTTACGGGTCGAATGATTGGTTGTGACCATGAGCAGGGCATGCTCTATCGACTGGTCCAAACACTGTATGCTTGCCTATTCTCCCATTCCACTGGACTTGTCTCTTCTTTCCTTTGGCATCTACAGTTTGGTCATCTTCCGCTTCAGACACTGCATCAAGTCCTTCCTCAGATTTAACCATGTTCATCCTTCACTTGTGAGGCATGTTAGTTAGGGAAGCATCATCGGTCTGTCTTTCCTAGTAATCAGAGTCAGAGCAATAGCCCCCCCTTTGAGTTTTTTCATGTAGACATTTGGGGTCCAAACCGCATTCCTGATCATCAGGGACACATAGTCTATATAGTTGCTGTGGATGGTTTTAGTCGTTTGTCTTGGGTTTTCTTGTTGAAGAATAAATCAGAAGCGAGAAATATAATAATAGATTTCATTAAAGAAGTGCAGAATGTTTTTTCAACCTCTGTCAAATTTTAAGGATTGATAATACCTTGGAATTTTGTACTCATGTGCTCTCTCAATTCTTATCCTCTCATGGTATCCTTCATCAAACATCATGTGCTTATACGTCTCAATAGAACGGTGTTACTGAAAGAAAGCGCTGTCACCTTCTTGATGTCATCCATATCCTCTTGATCTAGAGATATACACCACATTCTTTCTAGGGTGATGCGGTTCTCACAGATCATTAACCGTATGCCATCATTGGCAAGGAAGGAGAAGGTTCCTTTTTCCCTTGTTTTCTCTGACAAGGAGTTGTTCTCCTGTAGCCCTCGTGTTTTTGGGTCTGTTGCGTTTGTTCATCGATTGTCTCCCGAGATTGACGAGCTCTCTCCTAGGGCTGTCAAATGTGTCTTCGTTGGGTACTGCACAACTCAGAAGGGTTACCGTTGTTATGATCCGCTACACAGGAAATATTATGTCAATGCAGATGTCACCTTTTTTGAGTCTGTCATGTATTTTTCTTCTACATGTGACATGTTGACACCTTTAGACTTGGATAATGAGTTATATATTCCACCACCACCCATACGCCAACCAACCTCATCAACATCTCCATTACCACCACCCCCATCACCACCATCAGCCCCACCACCTCTTATTGTTTTGGTTCCGCCAATACCACATCACTACAGTCGACAACCTGCTCTTGCTCATGCTCATTGTCCGTCATCCAACACGCTCTAGGTTTGTTCTGGAAATATTACTTCTAATGATGGGACTAATATTGTTTCTCAACGGGAGTTACCTCAAGAGGTTGATGATCAGGTTTGTGGCAGGGATGATGATGATCTTGATTTACCTATTTCTATTAGGAAGCAGAAGTATTCCTGTGCCTCATATCCGATTGCTTCTCATGTCATCTTTAAGCATTTGACGAATGATTTCAGGAGGTTTGTTACTGCTTTATCCACCGTGGCTATACCACGGACTTACCAAGAGGCATTAACAGATAGAAGGTTACGTCTAGCTATGGAGGAGGAGATGACGACTCTTCAGTCTAGAGGTACTTGAAGTCTGGTCCCGTCCCCCACTAGGGCGTCTATAGTAAGTTGCAAATGGGTGTTTACAGTACAGTGGAATGTAAATGCTAGTATTGATGGGTACAAGGCTCGCCTTGTTGCTCGTGACTTTACTCAGACATATGGGGTGGATTATCTTGACACCTTCTCGCTAGTTGCTCATCATTCTACCCTAAGGATTCTGTTATCAGTTGTTGTGATTAGTGATTGGCCTCTATTTCAACTTGATGTCAAAATACCTTTTTATATGGTGATCTTCAGGAGGAAGTCTACATGCATCAGTCGTGGGATTTGTTGCTGAGCAGGGGTATTCACAGGTTTGTAGACTTCATAAGGCAATCTATGGACTTAAGTAGAGCCCGAGAGCTTGGTTCCAGAAGCTCTCAGATTTGTTTGAGGAGCAGGTGTTCGAACGATCGAATGCATATCATTCTCTTTTCATACAGAGAATCTCAAGAGGTACGATTGCTATTATGGTATATGTTGATGGTATACTTATTACGTGAGATGACATACAAGGAATCAAGAGGGCGAAGGAATTTCTGGATTATGAATTTGTTACCAAGGATCTTGGAGCTTTTAGATACTTTCTGGGACTAGAGTTTGCAAGAAATCAACATGGGCTTGTGATGACTCAGAGGAAATGTCATTGATTTGCTAAGTGACACGTGAATGCTTGGATGTCGGCCTGCCACGACACCCATGTATCCAAGCATGAAACTATATGATGATGATACTGATGAGGTTTACAGGAGAAGATACTGAGAGCTGGTGGGAAAGCTTCTTTATGTTACCATTACCATACCTGATATTTCATTTGTTGTCAGTCAGGTGAGCCAGTTCGTGGAACAACCTCGTCAGGTACATATTGATGCTATACAAATGATACTAAGGCATCTTAAATCATCTCTAGGTGCAGGGATGCTATTTAAAAGAGGTGGAACCGTCACTATCTCACATGCACAGATGCAGATTTTGCAGGGTGCCCCAAGGACAGGAAGTCCCACAACTGGATTTGCTATATTTGTTGGAGATTCACTTGTCTCGTGGAAAAGCAAGAAGCAAATTGTAGTTGCTAGATCTAGCATTGAATCTGAGTACAGGGTTATGGCACAAACATGTACAAAAATTATCTGGGTTCGAGCAGTCCTTGCAGATCTACATATAGATGTACCTCTTCCCGTGTCGCTAAAATGCGACAATCAGGTTGCCTTGTTTATTGCTAATAATCATGCATTCCACGAAAGGACAAGGCACATTGCAGCAAGGCCTTCAATGTCGGTTTCGGTCACCATTTCGGTGACCGACCGAAACAGAATTTCGGTGGAATTTCGGTCAAAATTCGATCGAAATTTCAGTCATTTCGATCATTTTTTGTACTAGGGCTCTCATATTTCGGTCATTTCGGCCATTTCGGTCGAATTTCGATTTCGACAACATATCGATATTCGATAGAAATTCGAGTGAATTTCGCTGAAATTTGAGGCCATGCATTGAGGTCGATTGCCACTCTATACATAAGGGATTCATCTCTATCTCCCATGTCAATTCAAGGGACCATACAATAGACATTTTCACCAAGGCCTTACTTAGAGGATAATTTCAAAAGTATTCATCCAAGTTGAGCACAATAGATATCTATTCTCCGTCTTGAGGGGGAGTGTAGAGATATGCTTTTATATTTGTATTAGTTTTTCTATTTTCTTTTCCGCAATTCTGTTTTATGTAATTTGCCCATAGACCTCTCCTCTATATAAGAGAGTCTAGGACTAAGGAATAAACACGTCTCTTATTTTTCTCAACAACTAGAAACAAAGCGAGAGAAACACACTTAGGTTTGTGTAGGTTGATTGATGTACCTTCTTGGAACTTGGAAGTGTGAGAAGTTGATATAAGAGCCTTAAAGGAGGGGATGATGCAAAGGTATGAGGCTGTTTATGTCAGTCTTAAATTGGGGGTATGATCTGTGTTAGATCTTTTTTAGTACATTGAATCTATTTTGCAAACCTCACTTTATGTGAAAATGGGCTTAATGTTGGTTGGGCAATAAACATTTTCTTTTTCTTTACTCTTGTTTTCGAAATGGAAAAAAAATCTTGGAAAAGTTGCTTCTATCGTTCTTTTGAATGAAAAAAAAATCATCTCTTGCATTCTGTTTTTCTCAACTCGTTTCATTTTTCATTAATTGGGTATACTTTTACGTAATAATTCACCTCTGTTTTGATGTGCGCCAAATCCCATGCTGCTGGGCAATTTGCTACTGTCTTGTCCTTTTAGTCAGACACTTTATACGATTTTTCATCCATCTTATTATTCACATTCATGTTTATTCATGGTGGGGAAAGCTTCTGTGGATGCCTTATTGTTGAAGACCTATCATCTCTTCATCGGGGAATAAAGCTCGTATTCGAAGAAGTGGTTTATCTCTGATGAAGTTTACTTGTTCAAGGGAGTAAAATAGACATGCCTACACGGTATAGTTTGTTAAAATGGGCCAATGATCATTGACAATCCAGAAATAAAAATTCGAATTTAATTAGATCGTTTTCCCTTCAAACAAAGATGGACGGGGATGAATAAATAGATTAGTATGATAATGGGATTGCTATATAAAAGTTTTTATAGCTTGAATATAAACAAAACGAGAGAAAAACACTTGGGTTTGTGCAGGTTGATTGATGTACCTTCTTGGAAGCATGAGATGTCGATATAAGCACCCTAAAGGAGGGGATGAGGCTGTTTATATAGGTCTAAATTTGATGTATGATATGTGTTAGATCTTTTTTGAAGACAATGAATCTATTTTGCTAACCCCAGTTTATGTGAAAATGGGTTTAATGTTGGTTGGACGGTAAACTTTTTCTTTCTTTTTCTTTACTCTTTTTTTGAACTGGAAAAAATTTCTTAGCAATGTTGCTTCTCGCATCTTTTGAATGAAAAAAATCATCTCTTACATCTTGTTTTTCTCGACTCGTTTCATTTTCATTACTTCGTTATAATTTTTACGTAAACATTTACTAATGTCATGTCCTTTTCAGTCGGGCACTTTGTACGATTTTTCGTCCATCTTTTTTTCCTCACATTCTCGTTTATTCATGGTGGGGAAAGCTTCTGTGGATTCCTTATTGTGAAAGACCTATCATCTTTTCATCTGGGAATAGAGCTATTGTCTGAAGAAGTGGTATATCTCTGATGAAGTTAACTAGATCATTTCATGCAGGATAAAGCTACAAGTGGGAAGCAGGGGCTTGGCATGAAAGACCGGCCAAAAAAGGTTGCTGGATGTTACTGGGAAGGAAAAAGACATCATTTGATGATGGTGAAGATACCACGGATTGTGATAGTTCCCTTAAAAGGAAATACTCCGATGAATTGGAAGACTTTTCCGAGCCTAAAATTAAACTGAAGAAGCTTTGCAAGAGTTTGCTCCATAAGGTTCCTACTTAAACATTGATCCGATTGTGCCTAGATGTTTTCATAATTTAAGAGCATTAAGTAATCGCAGGCCCCTTGTCAGACATTGAAACTCAAGCAACTCAAGGATCTGATAGATGCGCACTCTATATCTGTGTTTTCAAACTTCACATCGAACCAGGATGCTCTTTCATTTTTGAAGAACAAGGTATTCTTAGATAATAGCATTTCTTCCTCTTGAATCTTGGAAAGTTGCTTTTGGTCTGAAGTTAGAGTTGCAGTTTGCGAATTGATTGATCAAGGCTGATTTTTTATTCCTTGAACCTAAACAAACGAGGAACTGATCTAGAATTTTATGATTTCGTTAAATTTGATAAAGTGAGGTAAGGAGTATCAATATTACTAGTAAACTGAAGTTGGGAAAACTTGAATAGGTAAACATGCCCACTTTTCTGCTGAAAGGAGAGTAAACATTGGATGAAGTGATAATCTTCTAAAGACTGATGCAGGATTTTCTAGAAGAAATTAGACTTATTGAAACTGTTGTCTGCGCATGCTTCTCACACGTCACAATGTGGGCACGCATGAAGCACATAATGTGCATGTTACATGCTTCTCAAATGTGGGCACGCATGAAGCACATAATGTGCATGTTACATACTTCTCAAAATTCGTGTATTCTGCATATATGTGCACGCCTCATATCATCATACAATTAAGTTGTTAATTTATAGTCTAATTGTCTGTGATTTTATGCATCTGATGATAAAGTTTGCTGCAAAATTTTCCAACGTGATATTTATGCATTGTTTTTTATTCTGTTTTGTAGCTTGAAGGGAGCAAGACATTCTCTGTAACGGGGAAAAAGAGTTGGTCTTTCTGCAAAGGAAAATTTTTTGGGAGGAAAAAATGCGTAATTTGCATGTAGGAAAATTTTGGTATGAGAGAGTTCGTCTTTTCTGCACAAGTTTTTCTTTAGGTAAAAAATGTATAATTTGCACCAATTTATAACTTTCATATTAAAATTGCAGTTTTATTAGTTGAAACCTGAATAGAAAGATTTGAGTAGACATCTGTTTCATTTTTGGAATTTTAGGAATTTTTCTTTAGTAATAAAGAAAATATGATAAACATGAGTTGATTCTTTTAAAGTGAAATTTGCTTGGTGCCATCTTCAATTTGAACATTTTGATAGTTGGCATTTTAATATCATAAATTTTTTTTGTAAAAGTTATACTATTCCTTTGATTAACATGATAAAATTGATGTCTTTATTCATGGGTCATTACACTTGTGCTATTAAATATGTCATCATATCATTTTTGGAGTCTGCGAAATCTAGGACTACCATCTTCAAATTGACCACATTACAAAATCTCTCTTGATGCCCTTAAATATATCATCAGTCACATTGGAATTTCTTAGTAGATCCTCTTATTTCCCTGTCACCAATGTCACTGCATTGTGACTGTTATCGACAACCTGAGACCGAGCAAGCTTGTTCACTCCTATTGGTGCTAGTGACCTGGTCGGTTCGACCACTGGTCCAAATCTGTTCAATCGGACGGTTCGACTATGGTCAAACTGGTTTTGATGGATCTAATTAAAAAACGAAATAGAATTAACAAATTGAACTGCAAGTATGTCCTTTTTTCCAATTGAATCACAAGAACCTGGCCTGTATAAAACAGGATGCATGATTCCATTTTTTCGAGGTCGATACAAATGATGATGTGCTGAAATCGATCTGACCAGTTTGAACCAACATTCCGACCTGACCAAATCAATGTCGGATTGGTTCAACGTCCGCTCTAATTTTTAAAACCTTGCTAGTGAGTATGTTAGCAAGAGCGAGAATCTAATTTGATACTTGGTGATTGATGATTTCCTCCGATATTGTGACATAAAATCATTGGAAAAAAGAGGCAACATCTTAAGGATGATTTCCTCACGCATCTCGGGAGTTAAAATATTGGCACCCCCATGAGTTTGATGTTGGGAAATCATTCAAGACGATCTTCACCAAAGTATAGTAATAAGAGTAATAGGCTTCATTTTTTTGGTAAATTTCCTTTCTTTGATTTAATATCGCTTGAGTGCTGGCCCCTACCTAAGCCTATTTAATTTCGGGTCGGGCTTAAACCTACTTATAATCGAGCTTTACTTCATTTTATAAATCCAAGCATTCTCATTTAGTCCGCAAGCTTATTGAGTAACATAGAAATGAAAATTACATACCTCTAAAGTAATGGATAGATTAATGCATCTAATTAAAGATATATTGTAGCCATGAGTCCATTATGTTGTCAATTATCCATCATAAAATTATCAATCAATGTATTCCTTTGAAATATAAATTTAATCATGAAATTACATAAATTTATCAATAAATGTATTCCGCTGAAATAAAAATTTGATCGTGACATTACATATGAATAATAGTCTACCATTAAAATTTGAATTTTGAATATGTTATTATTATTCGGACAAGAGTATATTCCATATATATCATTCCAAATTAGGAGATTTGATATCATATATATGTTATTACAATTAAAAAATCATAAATTCTCTTCATAGGTAACCTCTGTTCTGTGTAGTTGAAAATATTTATTTTATCTACTTACATGAGGTTAAATTAGAATATTTATTTTATCTAATTATAACTGTGTATTGTACTTTATAATTCTTTTTGCTGCAATGAATAATAGAATTTCGATTAAGGATGCAAACGCATTACTGATATGATTACAGTCTTACCGTATCCATCAAACCTCAAATCTGAATTTTGAAATTAGACAAGTATACAAAGTTAAATATAGATTTTGAAATTAGACGAGTATACAAGATATTATATCTAAAGGGTAGGTTAAGTTTAGTTTTTTTCTTATTGTTTATTTAATTGTATTTAAGCTATATGAATACATGTGAATTATGCAAAAAAAAGCATTAGTAAATGGGGTATGATACCTCAACTTGCCTAACGTGCTGCAATGCACACCAACTTGCTAATGACATTAATGATCAAGGCGGTGACGATGATGGCGGTGATGGTGATGGTGATGGTGACGGTGATGGACTGAAATGGAGAGGTGGCAATAGTGTGTGAAGGTGAAATGCCCCAAATGGGGACATGTTGACCAAAAAATCCCGGGGATGGATGAAATTTAATGCCCAATATGGTGACATCTCGGCAAATCATTTGCCGTCTCTTCTTTCTTGTGCGGCAAATGGTTTGCCGCTCGCGGCAAATCGTTTGCCGTGTGAAACGGACGGCTGAAATCTGCGCCCACAACAAAAATCGGGAATCCCCAGCCCCCTCCCGTCCGTCCATTTAGTGCGGCAAATCATTTGCCGCTCCACGGCAAACCATTTGCCGATATGTCCCTACTCCGGGAAATATTTTCGCGTCGTCCCTATTTCGGTAAAATTTTTTCCTTCTCTCTCCATTCCGGGAAACGCCCCGTGTGTGAACGGGAGACAACATACTTAGCTGCAGTGGTGACGATTCTTTTGATGGATGTGGTCTCCGCCTTCATGCCCCACCCATCGCCTTCACGTTGCAACCTTCGATGATGATGGTGGCCTTCACGATGGTTGTGGTTTTCATATCCAACAAAAAAAAGATAAATAATTGAATATATATTCAAAATATAAAAATTCAAATCCTATGTCAACTTGTTTTTAAAAATCGCTTGTGTATTTAAAAAAAAGCTGTGATCTCAAGATAAATAAGGATAATTCATATCCATTTGTATAATGAGGTGAACGATTTTTTTAAACAGCCATTGGACTTTCTTAGGGTTAAGGTTCTTTGTATCCTCTTTACCTTTTTCTTTCTCATCGTAGTGAAAATTGATTGCCACCGTCCAAAGACGTAGCTCTGTTACATGTGAATCTTGTAAATCTGTATATTTACATCTTGCGTAATCAACCTTGTTTGTGCATGCTTCCGCGATTCTCTATAAAACATATTTGTTGAAACTTGAGGACTAGTTCCATATCGAGCCTTTGAAAAAAGGTGGCATATAGGATCTGCGAGAAACTTAATTTGAGGATTCCTATGGCTTTTTAGGATCCGATTAAAGATCCGATTATGCACAAATGATAAACAGACATGTGTGTGCATGCGCGTGCGTATTACGGTTGAGAGGTGATTAACTTAAGATACATCGTATTTCCAAGAGAGGTCTAGTTGCCTCCATAGATCTTTTAGGGTTTGCGTGTTCCTTATCCAATTAGTAGAGAGTTTGATATTTGCATGTGATTTTTTTCTCGCTACATAAGTGGTAATTTTCCATGTAGACCATTGTACCTCTTTATGAATTTCTCATTGCTTGGTTGTGCAAATTTATTCTCTTCAGATCACCATCAGAGTCGAAGGTTTTATCGGTTTCTTAGAGGATTCTATAAGCATATCTTATATATAATCCAGTGCCTTTGATTGACGACTTCTGCGTTTGCATCGAGGTCTTCTATAACAAATCAGTTCTTTTCCACATTTGCATCAGAAAATGTTGATCAAATTTGTGATTTGAGAAATTCAATTTCTCCATTTCCTTCGCTCCATGGAAGGCTGAAATAAAATATATTGTAATAAGTAACTATAAGGGTACGATGGAAAGAGAAGATTCCAGATGCATCAATGAGTGATGATGAGAAAAAGAGGACGATCGTGAAGGTGAAGGCAAGCATACAAGTCTGTTTATGAATGGTGTTATCATAAAGCGATGAAGGAGAAGATGGTGACTAAAATATAGTTGAAGTTAGATATCCCCTACATGATGAGGACTCTCCTAAACCGTCATCCACATCTTGATATGTTTTGTCTCTATTACTACGGAACCAAAAATATGGATGAAGAAATCAATGATATGGATCAATCCTTCTCATTAAGGCCTTTATCTCCCTCTTATAAACACTTCAAAGAAATCCTAGCATATAAACATGAAGAAATTACATTATATGAAAGTCAAGTCACCCTTTATGTCGAACGATTTGATGGGATCGTATATTATTACATGCATTAAGCAATAATGTAAGTAGAAGCAATAATTATCATAGGAAAGGACAATCAAAAAGGGAAACATACAAGATGAAAATGATAACTTAAAGAATTAGAGAAAGTATCATACCTCATATTACAAGAAGAATCATACGACCTACTATAAGAAGAAAGTCAAAATACAATATGACTATTGGATATTTTAGCAAATAAATGGTATTTTAGAGTGGGCGAATAAAATAATATCAGAAAGGGTTCATTGATGCCAAGCTTTCAAAGGACTTTAGTGTTAGACCGTCTACCTATGCATGCATATTTAACAAAAAAATTGTACTTGTAATATTGTTCTACAGAAGGTAGGGAGGAGGAAGAAGATTCTCCTTGGGTTGGGACATTTTTGGAAGAGAGGGGGGTGTTTAAGGGTTTTTTTTGTGAGGACATATTCGGCTTTTGATCTTGTTCGAATCTTAATTTGACCCGGACTCCAACTCGCGAAAATGAACGTAACTCAAACTTCTGAACTCGGATATTTGCGTTCTTGAACTCGTTGGAAAGTTCTCGTCGAACACTACGCGATGGAGTGATCAATAATTTTCTTGGACGTTAGATAAGAGCAGTTTTTACAAATAAGTTCGTATCCCACTATGAGGGGTCTCACACAAAATCTGAATTCTTTGGTCTTATCTTGGAAAAACTCATAGATTGAAGGGCTTATCTTACCAATTAGGTATCTAGGATTCAATTCGACTTCTAATAAACTCAAATCGATCGATTGGGAGCCTATTTTCTCCAAGTTTATAGCAAAGCTTCCTCCTTGTTTTATCTGCTTGAACACTTATGATAGTCAGTGTTGCTGGATCTTCGAGACTTGTTGGCCTTGTTATTTGGATTCTTTTGATGAATGAATGTTGAATCGTTTCAAAAAAGAAGAAGCAAAAAACATATATAACGAATATTGTCGATGTTTTTTCTAAAAAATGCCATTATTAAAGGAAAACTAGTATGACATGGACATTATTGAAGGTTTATTCTAAATCGAATCTTTTACAAACAGATTCAAACCTTTATATATCTAGGTCAAGCCAAACTAAACTTCAATACTGTTTTCATTTTGTCAAAGCGCATCAAACCGAAACTCTTACATACACTAAGCAAATCAAATCGAATCCAGGTAGGTTTTCCTTAGGTTCAGTTCGATTACACCCTAGCTGCACCTCACTGCAAGTCATGTGTCAAGAGAACATTTTGAAAGTTTTGTGCTACAGGAATCGTCGCGCCATGTTTTGCTGCTCGTTTGCATAACCTCTAAGTATTGCCTTTCACCATGTTGAGTCTGCATCTCATCAGTCTGCTCAACCCATCTCATAGCCTTATTCAACTTATGAATACTTTAAAATTGGTTTATGATTTTTATCCACGCCATGCTGCAAATGTTTCTTTAATGCTAGATGTTGTATTTCATTCTTTATATACTTTTTATGGTGAATTATGCCCACGTTGCCCAATAATGTGGCACAGGGAAATTGGTTAAAAACTATGATTGCACATTACAGTTCAAGGCAGCATATATCATGTCTCACGATTAAGATACAGTCCATCAGGTACCTTGAAAATCATGTTGTGTATTACCAATTTCTTCGTCGCATTTTTTAGAAACAATATAATTCACATTTAAATGAATATGTATGTATGTATAAAACGGGGTTGCTTTCTGGGGGAGTTAACTTGGCTTTCTCCATCTTATTTTTCTATTTTTTTTGAAAAATACTTTTATCGATTTCATAACTATATCCCTATATTATATCATTCAAGTTCCATGCGAAACAAAGACTCCTACTACCACCATCCAGACTGAGTCAATTTCAACAATTCTGTGATCATTAAAAATGACTATCTGGATAGAAGCTGTATGAGTCTCTATTTCGCATGAAACTTGAATGACAGAATAATATAATGATAAAAATTCATTGATTCATTTAAAAAATAAAAATATGGGAAAATGGGTCGGGGGGATTTTGCCCCCCCCCCCCCTAGGGGGCAACCCCATTTCTCCTATATATAATAGAGTTTAGGCTAGTCAGACTGATTGGACAAGGAACTGGCCTTGACTCAGTTGGTTCAACTGATTTCCTATAATTAAAATTTAAAAAAAGAAGGAAAAATAAAAAAAATCAGGTTCTACGGTGATCGAAATGAGCTGAGCAGAGTGGTCAGAACAAGGTGACTGTAATTGATCCAGTTTTGATGGTTAGGTAATTTTTAAAAAAAATAAAAATGTAAATAATTAAAATAATGGTCTTTTATCACTGGAGCCCTTTTTAATTTCTACAATATCAGTTGTACCCCTCTCTTTTTTATAATATCAGTTGTACCCCTACCTTTGTAGAGTAGTTTTCTAGAAGCAACTATAAATAAATGATTACAATATTGTATTCATATAAAATCTAATAAATGTGGCTTACTTTTGAAGAATTTTACTCGAAATAGAAAATCATCTAATTACAATTGAAAGATTTGACATTTTAAACAATTATTTTCATCAATGCATGCATGCATACATATATGTATCCGATTTTATTGGTTCAAAAAAAAACTAATCCAATACATCAGTAAATTAAACCATTTTTTTCAATTCGGTAGAAATGATGACATCATCACCGGTCCAATGGATTTAGACCTACTGTCTGACCCTCTTGTACCAAATCGAAGACCGACCGTTTTACATTCGAATTTTTCCTAATTTTTTTTAAAACCTTAATACATAACGCTTGATTATTTTAGTGCAAAAGGAAATAGCTAACTTGTAATTAATTAATCCTAATAGTATTTGATCACTAGCTACTCGCCGAAATTTTGGACGCAAATTGAAAATATAAATGGAGGTTTTGACCCATGTGGCCACATTTTGACGTTGGATCCAGCCCTAGAGTCTAATTAGAGATGCGACGGTCAACCATAATAGACAACACTCCATGAATGCTTTTATTTTTTTTTTTTTGATGGATCTTAGATATTAGAAAGATATAGCGGTGGGCATTCGGATATCTTTGTCGGTGCATTGGATTCTATTGGGTGCCACTGTGGAGGGATGGCGACAACCTCCCCGTATTATTTCTGTCCTTTCCAATCGAGTCGAGGCCCTCATATATCTTATCATGCAGACGCATACCCTACACCATTTAATTATTTGGGTCCTTCTTGTTGGACAATAGATCCGAGGGGATTACAACGTGTTTGGCCAAGCACCGTGGAACTGCAATGACGTTAGTATGAGATATCATTAATACTATCAACCTCAAAAAAATCAGATCGAACTTAATTTACTAGTCAAACCATTCAAATCGATTTTCTAATTCGAGAAAGTTGGGTACAATATACATATATAAGGTAAAATGGGACTGCCTCTACGGGAGCTAATTTGGCTCCCCTACCTCATTTTTTCCATTTTTATTTTTATTTTTGAAAAAAATGAATCCCAGGAGTTTTCATCATTATATCTCTATATTATGCCATTCATGTCTCGCGCGAAATAAAGACTCATACGACCGTTGTCCAGATAGTCATTTTTAACAGTCGCAGAATTGTTGAAATCAATCATATTTGGATGGAGGTCGTATGAGTCTCTATTTCGTGCACAACTTAAATGCCATAAATATAATGATATAGTTGTGTTTTTCACTAAAATAAAAATAGAAAAAATGAAGGGGGGGGGAGTTAGCTTCCAAGAAGGCAGTCCCATTTTCCATATATATATATATATGTGTGTGTGTGTGTGTGTTAATAAAATAATCATTCAAAATTTAATAAAGTAGAATGCTAAAAAAGTAAACATGGCAACGGAATAGTAATTTAGTGCAGTTTTAACAATGACTCATAACGGAAAAATTAGTTCAAACCATTATATGGCACATGTGTATAATTCATCAAATTGGTGGACAAACATGAGTAGTTCCAACCATATTGAAGTATATGACATATTATTAGTTCAAAATCCAACCATGTATAGGTTGGATGTTGGGCAGGTGGGTGACCATTCAGTCATGTATATATCAAGATGATATTAAAAGTTCTTGTATTTTTTTTGTACATTTTGTGAATGAAGATCGAACATAATATTGAAATCATTGTCTTTGTCTTACTGCATGATATTCAAAATCTAGTTTAATCTCATAATCTCAAAACATTATTTGATCATTGATTTTGTTATGCAATGCCAACAATACCTAATCAATAGCCAATCCAAAACTATAAAAACCGGTCCAATTCGAGTCAACCAGGTCGGTCTAACCACTGATCGGATCTAGTCTACTGATATTATTTCTTAAAAAAATACTTACATGCAAATCAGCGAATTGCTTGGCTCGAGACCAGTTTCACGGTCCAACTGGTTATTCTAGGTTGTCTTTAAAGGCAAATTGGAAACAAACTCGAACATTTGGGAAGCCAACCATATTTACCTATCAGTAATACTAGTGCATAACCTTTTCAATTCACGGAGTTGTATTGATAGTATGTGAAAAATATAAGATAGCAGATATTAAAATTATCAAAATAATAAATAGGTTGCTCGTGTCTTATAATGTAAGTATCTTATATTGGCAGCAGCCGTCTTCGGGACGTGCAAACTATCATTATCTAGTGGTTGACTCTTATTACTTAGAGAATATCTCTATATTTTGGATGTTAGAAGGGATTATTGTATGCATTTAAGTTAGTTATAGATGGAAATTTGTTCCTATTCTGTGAGAAACTTATCATAAACGTTATGGTAAAAAATATTACAGATGGTTTTCTAACTCATGGTGGACCCTTTGAAATATGCATTGATGAGTTTGTCATGAATGTTACTAACAAATAAAAAACTCTAAAATATCTAGAGAAGATGTAAATCATTTAATTATGATTTGTCACCAAAGGATTTGTCATTCATCTTTTGATAGGATCAATAGATTAGTAAAAGATGGATCATTAGATTTTCTAAAGGTCCAAATTTACCTACTTGTGAACATTGCATTCAAGGAAAAATGACCAAAGAAAACCTTCCGAAAAAAAGAGTAAATGATGTGAGTGTATACTTGACCTCATACAGATGTATATGATCCCTTCAGTACCACGATTCAAAATGGATATCGATATTATTTGACGTTGATTGATGCCCAATTGCGATATGAGTTTATCATTCCATTACGTCATAAATTTTAAACCTTTGAAAAGTTCAATGAATTCATGCTTTGGCTGACAAATCAAATCGATAGAAAGATTAAATGGACTCGATCTTACCAAGGTGAAAAGTACCTCTTAGATGAATTCAAGGAATACCTTAAAGAGAGGAGAATCGTATTCAATCTCACTCCTCCTGAAACTCCTTACCTAAACAATCTTGGTGAAAGATTCAACATGGCCATCATAGATATGGTCTGATCAATGACGAGTAAAGTGCATTTACCTCTTAGTTTCTAGGGATATGAAGTAGATACTGCAATATATATCCTTAATAAGATTCTTAGTAAATCATTATCCAAAATCTCTCATGAGATTTGGTTTGGAACCAAGCCTAATGTCAGACACATAAGGATATGGTGATGTTTGTTCCATTCCAAGAACATGGACATAAGTAACCTAAAATCTGGCACTAGTGAGTGCTACTTCATTGGGTATGTAAAGGATAGTATCAGATACCAACTTTATGACCCTGAGACTCAAATAGTTTTTCATCTCTAGGTATGTGAAATTATTGAAGGATGATTTCCTTAAATGTCAAGATAAGAATAAAGTAAAGGAATTCACAGAATCCTATGAGGATACTGAGATTGATGAGGCAGAATTGGAGAAGCAATTGAAGTTGAATCACCCATACCTCTCCGAAGGTGTTTGAGGGTGGATAATACCACCTGAAAGGTATGGATTCTATGTGTCGGAAGAGTACGACAATGATCCAAGTTCATTTGAAGAAGCATTTGCGGATCATGACATTGAATAGATGGATCCTAGCTATGAAGTCTGAAAGACTCCATGTGCAAGAACAATATATGGACTCTATAGGATCCACCTAAGGGGGGAACCCATTGGGTGTAAATGGATCTTCAAGAGAAAGAGGGGATCTAATTGGAATGTAGAGACCTTCAACGCACGACTCATAGATAAAGGCTACACAGAGAGAAGGCATCGACTATGATGAGACATTCTCTCATGTTGCTATGCTTAATTCCATCAGGGCATTGCTCTCTATTGTTGCCACATCTTGACTACGACATCTTGTGAGATGGACATCAAGACTGCATTCCTCGATAGATACCTAGAGAAGGATATCTATATGGAGAAGCCCTAGGGCTTCATAGTCGATGAAGGCAAAGTGTGTACGTTGAAGAAATACATCTATTGGCTCAAACAAGCTACTCTTTGCGCGAACATTATATTTGATGAAACCATAAAGATCATGATCTTGTTTAAAATCCTAATGAACCATGTGTCATTGTATTCATCGTGCTTTACGCAGATGACATCCTTATCATTGAGATTGATACATGAATGATGACTAGTATAAAGGTTAGGTTGTCCCATACCTTTAAGATGCAAGATTTAGTAGAAGCCTCTTGTATCTTGGGTATGAAGCTATTTAGAAATGGAGAAAAGAGGATTTTAGGATTGTCTCAACATCGGTACATTAAGAAAATCTTAGAATGATTACATATGGAAAATTCCAAGAAAGGCTTCATTCCCTTAAGACACAGTATACGTCTATCTAAAGGGATGACTCTTCAAACTGTTGAGGTAAAGAAGACCATGGTTAGATGCTCTTACACATCAGTTGCAAGGAAGCCTAATGTATGCCATGATGAATACAAGGATAGATATCTACATCGTAGTGGGAGTGGTAAGTCATTACTAATCCTGCTATGGACAACAACACTAGAATGCAGTGAAGAATATCTTCATATATCTAAGAAGGATACAAGATTACATCTAAGTCTATCGAGATAGTGATCCTCAAGTCTTAGTATACCCAGATTCAGACTTCCAATCTGGCATTTATGATCGCAAGTCAACTTCAGGGTTCATATTCTTGTTGAATGGCAGTGTTCTGAGCTGGAGAAGCAAGAAGTAGGACACCATGACGCATTCAACAATAGAAGCTGAGCACATTACCATATTAGATTATGCAAAAAAGATGGTCTGGTTGTGCAAATTCATATTAGAGTTTGGCTACTCTGAACAACACGGGAGCCATAACTCAGTGAAAGGTATACATATGGCACAAAAAGAGAAAACATGTGGAAAAGGAAATACCGCATCATTCAAGAGATATAAAAGTGTGGTGGCATCACTATCGCTAAGGTGGCTTATACCGACAACGTTGCTAATCCTCTTACCAAACATTCATCCCAAAAGTTTTTGACAATCATGTAATGAATATGGATTTAAGGATTATACCTAAATAATTCATAGGTCTAGGGACATTGTAAGACATGTGATCCAAGAATGATCCATTTTCTACAATCAATGTTGTTGTAATCATTTTATATATCAATAAAATTTATTGATTTTCATTACCTATATGAAATTAATGAATGCATGCACTTATAAGGTCCCTTAGCACTATTAGTGTTATTTACCATAGCCATCATGGTGATCATATAGTTGTTGATTCAATGGTTGGATCGTAGAGGTTGGTGTTGAGATGATATCTAAAGAGTTAGATTGAGGACTCACTAGCACTGTCAAATGATTGAAGAGAAAGGGTCTCTAGTATGAGAAGGAGATGGCAATCCTTACTCCAAAGGTTTATATCAAACCGACCTCTTAATGCATATCCTCTGCATAGTAATAGAGATTCAGAGGTGTCATATAAGTTAAGTCAAAAAGTTACGTTAACGAGGTCGAGATGGCCAAGACATATATGGTATGTTGTCATGATATAGACATGCATCCTTTGACTGGAGACAGATGTCTTACTATGTTTCTAAGTATGTATATTAGGCAGATCATTAGGTTGATGACCTAATGAAGGTCTATACACCAACAAGCTGGTGTGCATACAAGGGTCATATGAGTAATATGATTTATCAAAAGAATAATACATGTTCACTAATAAACTGGAATATATGAGCTCACTCAAGAGATATTGGGACCAACCAGATTCCATTGATTGCCGTCTTGCTTTGGAAGCATGATAGGATTTGCAGGTACGATATATGCTTTTGAAAAGTATTTGATCAATACCGACTTCCAATGATCGAATGAGAAACTTATTGATAAAACTCTGAAGAAGACAATTTAGAACTTCATGTTTATTCTAGGTCTTCTAGTATGCAGAATGTACGTGTATTAGGAATACTCGAGAGTGATGTCATCTTAATACGGGTATTATGATTTTCATAGGGTACTCTAGGAAGTAGAAAGGTTGTTGATGCTATGACTCCCCATTCCAGAAAGCATGTAATAAGTGCATATGTTATATTCTTTGAGTCATTTCCTACAATTCCCAAGTCAGACGCGCATGTTCCTCCCCACCGGTTTATGCTGCATCTTTTCCTATTCGCATTCCATAGGTTGATCTTTACAGGATCACTACTCCACAAGCTTCTGAGTTGGCACCATCTCCTTAGTTATGTCTTTTGACTAAGTCTTTATATACTAATGACATTTCTACATCAATGAATATAGACATAGGTACAACCAACAACCTAGTACATGATGTAGTTGACCTTCCGATAGCTCTACATAAAGGGACTATAAACTATACCAACATCCTATATTTATTGCCATGTAATTCTCTAGACTTGGATCATTCTACATATAGTCCGTCCAAGCATCCTCTACTACAGTTATCCCTCGTACTCATATTGATGCTCTTCATGATTCCAGATGATGCTTAGCCATGGAAGAAGATATATTGATCTCTCAAAACACTTGGACACTAGTTGACCTCAGCATGGTAGTA